>QXTE01000101.1:5674915-5933978 GCA_003942145.1 Platysternon megacephalum
AATTCGCTATAACGCTGCTAAATTCGAACTAAAATCGTAGTGTAGACCAGGCCTTAAGTTCAGCTACAGTCTCTCATAAAAACCCCACCACATACTGTATTTATGGTTAGACACTATGTACATGGGCGTTTAGAGACTTAAAAATGGAGGGTTTTGATATTAATTCTCTCTCAATTTTCTGATCACTAAAATGATACAACCCATTTTTTCAATACAGCTGCCAAGAACAGATATAATCTTTTCCAGAAAATAACATGCATCTATGTTTTTATTGCTAAAGCTAAGAATGTTCTTTTACCTCTCTTAATCTCACCCACTCTCCTGTCCACTTAGTCTATCCTCTTCTTTCTACCTCTTCACCTCTCCTTTTGGTCTCCTCTCCCTCTCTGTTTCCTCTTCTCTCCTGTTTTCTCTTCCTTCCTCTCCTCACTGTTTCATCTCCTTTCACCAACAGTAAAGTACGCTGTTCAGAACCTGGACAACAAACAGGACTCTAAGGCAAACAAATAAGGTACAATATAATAATACTAGGGAAACAAAACAATTCTAGAGTCACTCAGAGGTCACATCACAAATGCAGTGCTTGCTGTTGGATTATGTGAGATGTCTGTAGCACATGCTACTTGCCCTCACAATAATTAATAATGTAGAAGAGAAAATGCACTCATACACACACCTCCTTTAATTTTCAGCATCAAAATTCAATGAAAAGAGCATGTTATTTTCTGGAAATTATGGTAAATCTCTGTGATAAAATACGGAAGTACTAATTAACATTTTCTAACACCAATATTAATATTTTCTAAACAAAAAACCCTTAAATTTCCCATCCCTGACCCCTTATCATGCATATTAGATGTTATTAACTTGCAAAACGACAATGTAGCAAACAAATCTGTTTCAAGCGATGTGTGCGCAACATCTGAAACTCCTAACTGCAGTTTGTTTAGACTCATAGACTTTAAGGTCATAAGGGACCATCGTGATCATCTAGTCTGACCTCCTGCACATTACAGGCCACAGAACCCCATCCACCCACTCCTGTAAGAGTCATAACCTGTGGTTGAGTTAATGAAGTCCTCAAATCATGATTTAAAAGCAGTGATACTTAGACTTAGGCTCGCAAGTGGCTCTGTAAAGCATCTCCTGAGGCTCTTTGTGGCACACGATATTAAAACACTGTGTGATTTAAGTATTAACCAATCAGGATGCTTTTACTATGTTATTAACCAACTGTAGTTGATAAAATAATAATACTTGGTCAGTCATTTTGCTGTGTGTGTGTGTGTGTAAATAAATTTAAATAAAAAATTCTTTAAAAAAAAACAATTAACATTACTGTGACTCTTTTGGGTATTGTTGATCGCTAATTTGACTCCTGAAGAATGGAGGTCTGAGTATTACTGATGTAAAGACTTAAAGTTACAGAGAATCCACTATTTCAGGAGTCGGCAACCTGCGGCACGCGTGCCAAAGACAGCACGTGAGCCGATTTTTAATGGCACGCTGCTGCCTGCCGGGGTCCTGGCCCCACTCAGCCCCCCCCCCCCCCCCCCCCCCCCCCCCGCTCTCTCCTGCAGGGACAGGAGGCAGAAGCTTGGTCCTCCCAGCAGCCAAGCTCCCCGCTCCCCCGCTTCTTCCCCCAGCATGGTGCTTTCCTGCCCCTCCCCCTCCCTGCTGCCGATCAGCTGATCGCCCTTGCGAGGGGGAGTGGCGCTGCAACGTGCTCGCTGCTCCGGGGAGGAGGCAGAGAAGAGGTGGGGACGGGGCCCTGGGGAAAGAGGTGGGGACGGGGCATATTCCCTCCAGCCCCCTGCCGTGAGCACCCCCACGAGCCGAGCACCCCAGCCCTCTGCCCTGACCCCCCCCCTACACCCAGCCCTCTGCCCTGACTCCTGAACCCCCCCACACACAGCCCTCTGCCCTGACGCCTGAACCCCCCCCACACACATACAGCCTTCTGCCCTGATCCCTGCACCCCCTCACACACATCCAGCCTTCTGCCCTGACCCCTGCACCCCCTCACACACCTCCAGCCCCCGTTCTGACTCCTGCACCCCCCACACATACCCAGCCCCCCCACACCATATGCCCTGACTCTTGCACCCCCCCAATCCCCACCCCCACCACCAAACAGGAGCTCCTGCACCACCACCACCACATTCCCACCTGCACCCCCGGTCTGGGGTCCTGACTGCCGGCCCCTTGCCAGCCGGGGTCCCGCAGGCCCCGCTCAGCCCGCTGCTGAACTAGGTGAATGGAACCCCAGGCCAGCAGCGGGCTGAGTGGGCCAGCAGCGGGCTGAGTGGGCCANGTCCTGACTGCCGGCCCCTTGCCAGCCGGGGTCCCGCAGGCCCCGCTCAGCCCGCTGCTGAACTAGGTGAATGGAACCCCAGGCCAGCAGCGGGCTGAGTGGGCCAGCAGCGGGCTGAGTGGGCCAGTGGCGTAAGATCAGCATTTTAATTTAATTTTAAATTAAGCTTCTTAAACATTTTGAAAACCTTGTTTACTTTACATACAACAATAGTTTAGTTATATAATATAGACTTTTAGAGAGAGACCGTCTAAAAAACATTAAAATGTATTACCGGCACACGAAACCTTAAGTTAAAGTGAATAAGTGAAGACTCGGCACACCACTACTGAAAGGTTGCCGACCCCTGCACTATTTACTTTAGTTTAAACCAGCAAGTGACCCGTGCCCCATGCTGCTGAGGAAGGCGAAGAAACTCCAGGGTCTCTGCCAATCTGACCTGGAGGGAAAATTTCTTCCTGACCCCAAATATGGTGATCAGTTAGACTCCAAGCATGATGGCGAAACCCACCAGCCAGACACTTGGGAAGAAATTTCATTGTAGTAACTCAGAGCCCTCCCCATCTAGTGTCCCATCTCCAGCAGTTGGAAAGATTTGCCACTAGCAGTCGCAGATGGGCCACATGCCAGTGTAGGCAATCTCATCATACCATCTATTATGGTACTCACATCCTACATGCTACTATAATAATCTTTGTACAAAATATGCATTGTAAAGTATCATTTGAAAACTAATAACTCACTGGTCAATAATATCATGATTATTTATATATAAAGTTATAAACAGCTAAATTAGATCTGAAATGTGTTTACCAGACAAGTCTGGGTAAACCAGCTTCTCAAAGACAAAGGACAAGATGACACCTCTAACCAGATATCATAAAAGTTGATGGGCAATCACCTATCAAGTGGCCACTTTTTGGCAAGGAAGGGGGCAAGTACAAACAGATCTGTATCTTGGCAAACAATAGCCTGAAACCTCTTTCATCACAAGGCTCCAATCTAACAGCAGCAATGAATTTTATCTAGGGATAACCCTCTGGAAAATGCATTTCAAAAGAGGGACTGGACTATAAAGTGAGGGGCAAAAACACCCCTATCCATCTCTCTCTCTTTCACCTAAAAAGACAAAAGGAACAGACTTTGGGAGCAGATCCTGGCCTGAGAATCTGGTCAGCGATGTTACTGGGAACATGTGGTAAGGGACTTCACCTTGAACCAAGTCTGGTTTGTTAAGTTTTAGTATTAGGAAGCATTTTATCTTTATTTCTCTTGTAACCCTTTTTGACTTGTACTCACTTAAAACCTTTCTCTTTGTAGTTAAAAAAACTTCTTTTATTCTTTAATCAAAACTAATCCAGTATTGTGGTTAAACTGGGCTGTGTGGTAACTCCATTTAAAGTAGCAAACTGTTGGATACTGATCCCCTTAAAAGGGCAATGGACTAAAATATCTGAACTGTCCAGAAGAGGGCTGGACAGTGCAGAACACATGTTTTGGGGGAAAATTCAGGACTTTGAGAATGCTGGGACCACTCTGGAAGTGGACACCAGAATGTGACTGATGTGTGGCTGGCAGGCTGTTTGAAAGTAGCCCAGGTGGGAGCTACAGGAGCAAAGCATTGTGAGACATCCCAGGGTGCAGGGTAAGGTGCAGTGACAAAAACCCTCACTGGTCTGGATGGCACCCTGGAATGTCATACCATCCCCTCCATAAACTTATCAAGCTCAATCTTGAAAACAGTTAGTTAGTTTTTTTGCCCCCACTGCTCCCCTTGGAAGGCTATTCCAGATCAATCCTCTGATGCTTAGAAACCTTCATCTAATTTTGAACCTAAACTTGTTGATGGCCAGTTTATATCCATTTGTTCTTGTGCCAACATTGGCCATTAACTTAAAAAACTCCTCCCCCTCCCTGCTGTTTATCCCTCTGATGTATTTATAAAGAGCAATCATATCTCCTCCCAGCCTTCGTTTGGTTAGGTTAAACAAGCCAAGCTCCTTAAGTCTCCTCTCATAAGGTAGGTTCTCCATTCTTCTGATCATCCTAGTAGCCCTTCTCTGATCCTGTTCCAGTTTGAATTCATCTTTCATAGACATGAGAGATCAGAATTGCATGTAGTATTCCAAATCAGGTCTCACCAGTGTCTTGTACAACGGTAATAACACTTCCGTATCTTGACTGAAAATACCTCATCTGAGACATCCTATGATTGCATTAGCCTTTTTCATGGCCGCATTACATTGGTGGCTCACAGCCATCCTGTGATAGATCAATACAACCAGGTCTCTCTCCTCCTTTGTCGCTTCCAAATGATATGTCCCCAGCTGATAGCAAAAATTCTTTTTGTTAGTCCCTAAGTGCATGACTTTTCACTTTACACTATTAAATTTCATTCGATTTCTATTAATCCACTTCTTGTCTGTTATTCCAGTCCTCCTCTGTATTGCCGATAGTTTCCAACTTTGTGTCATCTGCAAATTTATTTGCACACTCTCACTTTCTGTGCCAAAGTCATTAATGAAACCCAATGTTAAATAAGATTGGTCCCAAGACTGATCCCTGAGAAACTCAACCTCCCTCCAGTCAGACAGTTCAACTATCAGTATAACCCGTTGTAGTCTCCCTTTACGCAGTTCCTTACCCACCTTTCAATTCCTGTATTAAGTCCCATCTTCTCCATATTAACCATGTGGAACTGTATGAAATCCAGGTAGATTAGAGCTACTGCATTTCCTTTGTCTAAAAAATCAGTTATCTTCTCAAAGAAAAAGATCAGGTTGCTCTGGCACAATCTACCTTTGTAAACCATGTTGTATTTTATCCTAATTACTGTTTACCTCTATGCCTTTAACTACACCTCTACCCCGATATAACGCTGTCCTCAGGAGCCAAAAAATCTTACTGCATTATAGGTGAAACCGCGTTATATCAAACTTGCTTTGATCCGCCGGAATGCGCAGCCCCGCCCCCCAGGAGCGGTGCTTTACCGCGTTATATCCGAATTTGTGTTATATCGGGTCGCGTTATATTGGGGTAGAGGTGTACTTTCAAAATTTGTTCCAAGACCTTGTATATAATTGAAGTCAAACTAACAGGCTTATGATATCCTAGATCATTTTTTTCCTCTCTCTTAAAAATAGGTACTATATTAACAATTCTCCAGTCATAGGATGCAATCCCCAAATTTACAGAGTCATTAAAAATCCCTGCTATTGCGCTTGCAATTTCACGTGCTTGGTCCTTTAATATTCTTGGCTGGAGATTATCTGGGCTCCCCGATTTGGTCCCATTAAGCTGTTTGAGTTTGACTTCTACCTCGGATGTGGTAATTTCTACTTCCATATCCTCATTTCCATTCGCTGCCCTGCCACTACCTCTAATCTCATTACCCTTATTAAAAACTGAGGCAAAGTATTGGTTTAGGTGTTGGACCATGCCTAGACTATCTTTAATCTGCACCCCATCTTCAGTGTTTAGCAGTCCCACTTTTTTCCTTGCTTTTTTTTTTTATTTATATGGCTAAAGAACCTTTTACTATTGGTTTTAATTCCCTTTACAAGGTCCAACTCTGTTTGGCTTTTGGCAGTTCTCACTTCCCCTACACTTTCTGACCTCCAAGAGGTAGCTTTCCTTGTTGATCCATCCTATCTTCCATTCATTGTAGGCTTTCTGCTTTCTCTTAATAACCTGCTTAAGATGCTTGTTCATCCAGTTTGGTCTGCAACCCTTCCCTACAAATTTTTTCTCCTTGCTTTGGGTACAGGCTTCAGATAGTTCCTTCAACCCTTAGATAACGTAATTGCAAGCCTCCTCTACATTCAGATGATTGAGTTCTTCAGTCCAGTCCTCTTCCTCAACTACTTCCCTTAAATTTTTTTAAGTTTGCCCTTTTGAAATCAAAGACCCTAGCTGCAGACCTATTTTCATTTATCCATCCATTTAGCTTAAATTAAATTAGATCATAATCACTCGATCAAGGTTGTCCTCTACAACCAGTTCTTCTATGACAGTGGTCCCCAACCTTTTTCGTCTGGCGGGCGCCAAAAAAAACAAACAAACAAAAAAAAACTAGCGCTGCCGGCGGGCGCCAAAAAAAAGAAGAAGAAAAAAGCACCCCGAGCGCTGCCGGCGGAGCAAAAAAAAAAACAACCCCGAGGATTACGCGGGCGCACTTACACCCCCCAGCGGACGCAATGGCGCCCGCGGGCACCGCATTGGGGGCCCCTGTTCTATGAGTTCCTTGCTACCAATACTAAATCTAAAGTGGCATCAACTCTTGTTGGTTTGGTGACTATTTGGTGAAGAAATCTATTAGATATCACATCCAGGAATATCTGAGCCATACCATTATTAGTAGCACTCATTCTCCAAACTATATCCGGGAAATTAAAGTCTCCCCTAATCACACAATTCCCAGGAGTATTTATTTAATTAAAAATATTAAAGAGGTCTCCATCTATATTCAAATCGGATCCTGGGGGTCTCTAACATATCCCAAGCACAATCCCAGTGTAGCCTCTGTTACCTTTCTTCCACAAAATGATTTTGACCCAAACAGATTCCGTTTTATCCATTCTTCAACTGTATAATAAAATACCTTTTTCAAATTTCACAGAAAAAGAAACTAAGGTACACAACCTTATTCTCTGACTGAGACATGCATGTCAAGTTTCAGCCAAAATCTTATCTATAACATACGCCTCCAATAGAGTGCACGCTTTTTCACTACCTTTTCCCATGAGGGTGAAAAGTTAAGGAAGAGGAGAGAGGTGATCTTATAGTTGGGGAATGGATAAAGGCCATTTCTACATATATGTATCTTCTTGTAGTAAATATATGAGAATTCCAGATTCTCTCTTTACAGACAGCATGTCTAATTAAAAAAGGGTCAAATTAGATCTGTCACCAAAGCATTTTGGTATGAGACAACTATACTGCCTTTTGAACTTTAGTCCTGGACTATTGTGTCACATCATGAAGAAAGCCCTGCTATCGCATTTTTCATATTCTAGGCACTTTTACAAATCACTTACTAATTATTTCTCAACTTCCTGCCAGACCAGAAATGAGACTCCACCATCTGAAATGGGTACTAATACTACTACAGCACCGCCCCCCACCCCAAACAAAACAGCTCCTAATTCCCCAGAAGGGCAAACAAACCCCGAAAAAACCTCCTCCATCCTTTTCATTTACAGAATGGAACTCCCCACCTGGTGCCTTTTATTTTGTCTTCTAACTTTGGTGCCAAAGACGTCTGATACAGCCAGATATCCAGCACACTAGGTAAGTTTTGAAAATAGCACTGAATGCTGGTTTCATGGTCTACAATTATTGTTTTCTTTCAATAAGGAAACAAACCAAACAGAGCCATTTTGACATTTGCTCTCTAAGAAGCATACATATTACACAAATCAATATATGTCTGAAGTAATAAATCAAAAAATGGCAGAAAAACTAATGTTAGGTTCTGACTACAAGCTATAGGGAATAAAAAAAATTAGAAAGTACTTGTCACTTTCAGGTGTGCCTTTCAGAGTAGTCCCACCATCCTAAGGTTTTCAAAACTGAAAGGAAATGTCTTTCATTCTACACCAAACTAATTCCAAAATGAAACCTGAACAACTACGTTAGATAATTCCAAAGTCAATCTTTTCTGTCATTTAACATAATAGTTCCTGTAAAAGTTGAAGCAAGTATTTTAATAGATTAATTATAGCCACCTTTCCCTGTGTTATAAACATCCAGCTAAGGGTAGCATAAAATCCCTCCTTACCCTGTAAAGGGTTAAGAAGCTCAGATAACCTGGTTGGCACCTAACCAAAAGGACCAATATGGGGAGAAGATACTTTCAAATCTGTGGGGGAAGGTTTTTGTTTTGTGTCCTTTGTTCTCTCCGGGTCAGCAAGGAACCGGGGCAGGGAAAATACATCTCCCTAAGCCATATCTGAACTAAGCATCTAATATTACAGAAATAGTAAGTAATAGCAAGGAAATGCATTAGATTATCTTTTGTTTTAGCTTGTGAATTTTCCCTGTGCTAAGAGGGAGGTTTAGCCCTGTTTTTGTAACTTTAAAGTTTTGCCTAGAGGGGAAATCCTCTGTGTTTTGAATCGTTTTGTTACCCTGTAACGTTATCTTCCATCCTGATTTTACAGAGGTGATTCTTTTATTTTTTTAAAATAAACTTCTTTTAAGAACCTGATTGTTTTTCAGTGTCCTAAAGACCCAGGGGGTTGATCTGTGCTCACTTTGTAACCAATTGGTTAGGATATTATTCTCAAGCCTCCCCAGGAAAGGGGGTGTAGGGGCTTGGGGGGATATTTTGGGGGAGGTAGGGCTCCAAGTGGCCCTTCCTGAATGTTTGTTTAAATCACTTGGTGGTGGCAGCAATACCAAGGGCAAGGAAGGAATTTGTGCCTTGGGGAAGTTTTTAACCTAAGCTGGTAGAAATAAGCTTAGGGGGTCTTTCATGCGGGTCCCCACATCTGTACCCTAGAGTTTAGAGTGGGGAGGAAACCTTGACACCCTGCATCAAAAAAAAACCCCAAACGTACAGAAGAGCATAAAACATCAAATGTAAATACAAGCTTTAGACTTGCCCCTGACATTTTTATTTTTAAAAAAGACAGGATGAATTACATGAGCAAAGCAATTCTCCACTACTAATTGTGAGTCACAGGCAAACTGAAAACTCATTCAGGTTTGCTGGTGTCCATAGAGCAGGATATCAAAAGAGTGTGATCCTACCTTGTTGGTGCACCCAATGAGTTTTGGTGCATACTTAATTTTGGTTAGACAGGGAATGCAGAACAGGGCCCAAAGTGATTTTAACAATGTAACATCCCTCAGAAAGTGAATCTCCATTTTCAAGATTGACATAGAATTTCACAGTTAACTTTGCAATTTAGACAGGCCCTGAACACTAGTAACTGAAAGATATATTTAAAAAAAATTAACACATGGCAATTACTCAGAAGTTAGTTTATAATGATATAGTACCTATATTTCAAAAATCTAACTGGTTCAAACATATAACAACATAGTTCACTCATATATCACTGAGAAGTTTCAAGCGTAATAAACTACAGTGTAATTCATTTTTAGTTAAAACTTCATACAGTGTTTAATGCCATTGCACACAAAATATTATTCCATTCTCAAGCAATGATAAGGATAGGCTCTCTGAAAACGCATCATGTAAAATATATATAGCAAGCAATATAGTCAACATCAGAAGACTCAGTTTGATATTTCTGCTCACCTGCTCTTCTGATTACTTTGAGTTTAACATATTTTTAAAACTGTTTTTTATAAATTGTAACTAGCAAACTATTTATTTTATGACGGTTCTTGTCAAATAAACCCCTTTTAGGGTAACTGGGTTTAAGGAAACTTCCCACAGAATATTGCTGTTTCTGCAGTTCTAGCCTGTGGTCTTATTTTTTTCTCACCTTCATATTTCCTGCCTAGAGCACAAAATAATTTACATATTTCAGAAACATATTTTTCAGATAAAGTGAAATTCTCACATCAACATAGAAATATTTCTACTATATTTTTGTTTTCAGCATATAAGTAGCATTGTTTGTGCTACACACCATCTTCTGAGAAGACAAACACAGTGCATCAGAGTCACTCAGGCACTATGGTGAGGGGAAGCAATATGAATACCTATAAACATTTATATATAGCATATATAAAGAGAGAGAGATCCTTTCACGCCTACCCTCCCCAAAAGCTTAGAATAACAGTTTTTGAGATACTCATTAACCAAACTGGTCAGATGCAGCTGAATATCACCGTGTCTTTTTTGTATATAATTTAAACATGTCATTCTCCCATGAACTGCTCTACATACAAACACCTAACCATAAACCCACAAGCAGCTTGTAGCTGTCACAAGGGAGTAAACAAATAAACAACTCTGATGAAATTAAGACCTAAATATTTGCTCTTATATTGACACCATATGGATCTTTTCTTCACTTTTAATCATAAGCTCTACTGGTAGAATATCTGTTACAAAATAAGAAAAACTCAGACTACATTACTGGCATAAAAGGTTGGGGGCTGTTTTTTTTTACCCTTACAGAAAGCAAGAGATAGTTGCTGGGCACGAAGAGATGGTAGGTAGTCCATCATGCTTCCTCAAAAATTACCATTAACATTAAACTACTTTTTAAAAGCATATGAGTCAGACACCTATTACAGCTTTTCCCAGGTGATATTAGATCAATTATAGTAAGTTTCACCATGCAAACTGTACCTCAGGGAATAGTTAATTTCTTATCTGTTAATTTGGTTTCTTCAGTTCCCTCTGAAAGCCCAGACAATGGGTAAATGTCCTCTTTTCAGCAGAGAGAAAAAATATCAAACCAAACCCACCAACCTAGCTCCTGTGATATCACTCCCTCTATACAGCAGTCTGGCTGTCTGCCCAATTTACTTTAGATAGAAGTTACCTGAACAATATAAACCCTACTGATGTAAAGGAACTACATGGAAAATTATTCAAAGAAAAACTCAACCCTAACTCAAACAGCACCACAAAAATTGTGGGTTATATACTGTGTGGTATAGAGGACTATGGAACAACACAATTACTTATCCCTAATACATCTTTACTCTAGTCAGCAAGAAACTGCAGAGTAGGTGCCTATAAAAAACCCAGAAAGTAAAAGACTAGTGTGCACAACTGGGCACATTTGAAGACCTTGGAGGAGGTGAAAAGCTGTCAGGACATTGCATCCCCAAATCTGCTAACCCTTTGGTAAAAAGGACTGACCCAAGGGGGAAGGCAACTTTCAGATGCTTCTTTAACAATTTAAAATTTGAGTGTCTCTTGTAGGTCCTACCAAAGTGATTTTTCCCTACCAAGTTTGTAGCCTTAAGGCTTGTCAAACTAGGGCATCCACAACAAAAATGGAAGTCCTGATACTATAACAGATGAAATTTCAGTGTTAATAAATGCACAGTAATGCACACTGGAAAACATAATCCCAACTATACATATAAAATGATGGGGTTTAAATTAGCTGTTACCACTCAAGAAAGAGATCTTGGAATCATTGTGGATAGTTCTCTGAAAACATCCACTCAGTATGCAGCGGCAGTTAAAAAAGCTAATAGAATGTTGGGAATCATCAAGAAAGCGATAGATAACAAGACAGAAAATATCATATTGCCTCTATATAAATCCCTGGTATGCTCAGATCTTGAATGCAGCGTGCAGATCTGGTTGCCCCATCTCAGAAAAGATATACTGGAATTGGAAAAGGTACAGAAAAGGGCAACAAAAATTATTAGGGGTATGGAACAACTTCCATATGAGGAGAGATTAATAAGACTGGGACTTTTCAGCTTGGAAAAGAGACGACTAAGGGGGGATATGACAGAGGTCTATAAAATCATGACTGGTATGGTGAAAGTAAATAAGTGTTATTTACTCCTCATAACACAAGGACTAGGGGTCACCAAATGAAATTAACAGGCAGCAGGTTTAAAACAAACAGAAGGAAGTATTTCTTCACACAACGCACAGTCAACCTGTGGAACTCTTTGCCAGAAGATGTTGTGAAGGCCAAGACTATAACAGGGTTCGAAAAAGAACTAGATAAATTCATGGAGGACAGGTCCATCAATGGCTATTAGCCAGGATGGACAGGGATGCAAAATGATGCTCTGAAATTTCCGTAGCCTCTGTTTGCCAAAGCTGTGAATAGGTGACAGGAGGTGAATCACTTGATGAATACCTGTTTTGTTCATTCCCTCTGAAGCACCTGGCATTGGACACTGTCAGAAGACAGGATGCTGGGATAGATGGACCATTGGTTTGATCCAGTATAGCCGTTCTTATGTTATTATGCCATTGCAGAGAAAAATCTCAAAAGTCTCTATCTAGGAGAAAAAGTGCTCATCAGTCTGCCTTGGAAACCAGTATTGTAGACAGCCGTGACAGGTTGCTGGGGCACTATCTGGTCCTTAGTTAACAAGGGATTAACCTCAGTTCAACTTCACCCTCCTCTTGGCACCTGTACTCTGGGAAGAACCATAAAATAACTGCTTGAGGGACACAGAGGGAAGAATGCCTATGGAAAGACAGGGCTCCATACCCAAGGTCACAGAATTGAGTTGAACTCTAGGTTGTCAGCTGTTAATTTTTTTTTTTGCCTGTGTCAACTCAGTTTTGGGGGATAGTTAAAAAAACACAAGTATTTTCTGTGAATTTTCAAACAAATTACAATATTTTCACTTTGTTCAAAAATTTTCACTGAAATGTTTCAGTGAAATTAAAATTGTCTTGATTTGAATCATCATTTTGTTTCAGTTATCAGAGGGATTACTGTTGTTCCCATCGCCATCTCTCCCACTGGAAAAGGGGAAAAACATATCAAAATTTTTTTCAATTCAAAACAATTTTCATTTTGATTTATTTCACTGAAAATTTTTAAGGAATCAAAATTTTCCATTTCCTTCAAAAAGCCATTTTGCATCCAAACATTTTTCGATGAAAATTTTTCAGAGGCTTGATTGATTTTATTTCTGAATATGTTTATATATAAGGGCTGTCGATTAATCGCAGTTAACTCACGCGATTAACTTAAAAAAATTAATCACGATTAATCGCACTGTTAAACAATAGAATACCAATTTAAATTTATTAAATATTTTTGGATGTGTTTCTACATTTTCAAATATATTGATTTCTATTATAACACAAAATACAAAGTGTACAGTACTCACTTTATATTAGTTTTTATTACAAATATTTGCACTGTAAAAATGATAAAAGAAATAGTATTTTTCAATTCACCTCATACAAATACTGTAGTGCAATCTCTATTGTGAAAGTGTAACTTACAAATGTAGATTTTTTTTGTTACATAACTGCACTAAAAAACAAAACAATGTAAAACTTTAGAGCCTACAAGTCCAGTCAGTCCTACTTAACAAGGAGTTACATTTACGGGAGATACTGCTGCCTGCTTCTTATTTACAACGTCACCTGAAAGTGAGAACAGGCGTTCGCATGGCACTTTTGTAGCCGTTGCAAGGTATTAGTGACAGATATGCTAAAAATTCGTATGCCTCTTCATGCTTCAGCCACCATTCCGGAGGACATGCTTCCATGCTGGTGATGTGTGTTAATTAAATTTGTGACTGAACTCCTTGGGGGAGAACTCTATGTCTCCTGTTCTGTTTTACCTGCATTCCCCATATATTTCATGTTATAGCAGTCTTGGATGATGACCCAGCACCTTTGATTTACGAACACTGTCATTGCAGATTTGACAAAACGCAAAGAAGGTACCAATGTGAGATTTCTAAAAATAGCTACAGNCACTCGACCCAAGGTTTAAGAATCTGAAGTGCCTTCCAAAATCTGACAGGGATGAGGTGTGGAGCACGCTTTCAGAAGTCTTAAAAGAGCAACAATTTGATGCGGAAACCACAGAACCTGAACCACCAAAAAAGCAAATCCATCCTTCTGCTGGTGGCATCTGTCTCAGATGATGAAAATGAACATGCATCGGTCTGCTCTACTTTGGATCATTGTCGAGCAGAATCTGTCGAGCAGAACCCGACGCATGGCCTCTGGAATGGTGGTTGAAGCATGAAGGGACATATNATGCCTCCAGCTTCCATCCCGGGCACACCACAAGATCCATTGTCTACAGCCAAGCACTGAGGTACAACCGCATCTGCTCTAACCCCTCAGACAGAGACCAACACCTACAAAATCTCCACCAAGCATTCTCAAAACTACAGTACCCGCACGAGGAAATAAGGAAACAGATCAACAGAGCCAGACGTGTACCCAGAAGCCTCCTACTGCAAGACAAACCCAAGAAAGAAACCAACAGGACTCCACTGGCCATCACATACAGTCCCCAGCTAAAACCCCTCCAACGCATCATCAGAGATCTACAACCCATCCTGGACAATGATCCCACACTTTCACAAACCTTGGGTGGCAGGCCAGTCCTCGCCCACAGACAACCTGCTAACCTGAAGCACATTCTCACCAGTAACTGCACACCGCACCAAAGTAACTCTAACTCAGGAACCAATCCATGCAACAAACCTCGATGCCAACTCTGCCCACATATCTACACCAGCGACACCATCACAGGACCTAACCAGATCAGCCACACCATCACTGGTTCATTCACCTGCACATCCACCAATGTAATATACGCCATCATATGCCAGCAATGCCCCTCTGCTATGTACATAGGCCAAACTGGACAGTCTCTAAGGAAAAGGATAAATGGACACAAATCAGATATTAGGAATGGCAATATACAAAAACCTGTAGGAGAACACTTCAACCTCCCTGGACACACAATAGCAGATGTTAAGGTCACCATCTTGCAGCAAAAAAACTTCAGGACCAGACTTCAAAGAGAAACTGCTGAGCTTCAGTTCATCTGCAAATTTGACACCATCAGCTCAGGATTAAACAAAGACTATGAATGGCTTGCCAACTACAGAACCAGTTTCTCCTCCCTTGGTTTTCACACCTCTACTGCTAGAACAGGACCTCACCCTCCCTGATTGAACTAAACTCGTTATCTCTAGCTTGCTTCTTGCTTGCATATATATACCTGCCCCTGGAGATTTCCACTTACTTGCATCCGAAGAAGTGGGTATTCACCCACGAAAGCTCATGCTGCAAAACCTCTGTTAGTCTATAAGGTGCCACAGGATTCTTTGCTGCTTTTACAGATCCAGACTAACACGGCTACCCCTCTGATACATGAATCTTTAGTGCATCGGACACGTAAATATCTTGCAACGCTGGTTACAACAGTGCCATGCAAATGCCTGTTCTCACTTTCAGGTGACGTTGTAAACAAGAGGTGGGCAGGATTATCTCCTGCAAATGTAACCAAACTTGTTTGTCTGAGAGATTGGCTGAAGTAGGACCGAGTGGACTTGTAGGCTCTAAAGTTTTACATTGTTTTATTTTTGAATGCAGGTTTTTTTTGTACATAATTCTACATTTGTAAGTTCAACTTTCATGATAAAGAGAATGAACTACAGTACTTGTATTAGGTGAATTGAAAAATACTATTTCTTTTGTTTTTTACAGTGCAAATATTTGTAATCAAAAATAAATATAAAGTGAGCACTGTACAGGTCTGTCTCATCTTACGCTGGAGTTACGTTTCGCGGTCAGCGCGTAAAGCAAAAACCGCGTATAGTCAAAATTACATTGAGTGTAATGGCGGGCAGAATCGCCCGCCCTACAGAAACAGTATTTAAATTGTTATTTTTCTCTTTTTTTTGTTTTTTTTTCTTGTTTTTGCCGACCGCATAAAGCTGAAATCGCACGTTAAATGCGCCTAAGATGCGACAGACCTGTACACTGTTTTCTGTGTTGTAATTGAAATAGATATATTTGAAAATGTAGAAAAACATCCAAAATATTTAAATAAATGGTATTCTATTATTGTTTAAAACTGTGATTAATCGCGATTAATTTTTTTATTGTGAGATTAATCGCAATTAACTTTTTTAATCGTTTGACAGCCCTAATATCAATATCTAGAATATATTTATATCTATATCTATCACCCCTTGAGGAAAAACCCTTGCAGACTATACAGTACTCGTGTTTTTCTTTCTGCTATATCATTTTACCAGATCTATACCACATTACTAATGGCAGGATTTTGTAGGTCAAGTAGATCACAATCTGCACAGAAACTATGCAAAAATCATGAACTCTCTTAGGTGCTCTCTCTCTCTCTGATTTCCAGCCCATTGAAACATTTGGACCCTCCCATCCAGTCAATTAGGAAAGTGGTATTTCTATGCACTTCTAGATGCTGGATTCTACTTTAGAGTGTGTCTATACTGCAGCTGGGAGCGAGCTTCCCAGACTGGGGAGACAGACTCGTGCTAGCTTGACTTGAGCTAACACAATAAAAATAGCACTGTGGACATTGCAGCTCTGTCAGAGACTTGGGCTAGCCACCTGAGCTTAGACCCAGGGGGTTGGATGGGCTTCAGAGCCCAAGCTACTGCCTGAGCTGCAATGTCCACAATGCTATTGTTAGCATGCAAGCTCGAGCCTCATAAATCCAAGTCTATCTACCCATGCTGAGAGGCTTGCTCTCAGCTGCAATGTACACATACCTTTAGATGCTACAAGAACTGAAATTAGATATATTCTTTGAACCACTTAAAAGTTGTCTAAGAGCATATGGAATAGTGGGGAGTTTTCCATTATAGTCCATCCTGTGTCAAAAATGTTGTGGATAAACATAGTCCATTGGCTAGAAATAACTGAAGCTCTCTTCTTTGACTCCAAGAAGTTCTCTTGTAGATTAAGAATGCAGCTCACCTGTTTAATTGGAATAACTATATTTTCTTTTTCAAAAACTGTCCAACTCACCCCCGTAGGAATTTCTTCCCTTCAGGATTATTAGTTTTCATAGCTTCCTCCATAGCAATTGTATCCACAGAGGGATGCTAATCCGTTGCTGAGAAAAACTCTGAGACTGAGGCTTCTTTCTCCTTTGGGTCAAAGGCTGGAACTGTGAGCTGTCATGAGACTAGGACAGAGGCCGTGGCCATGAAGGCTGATATATTTCATATAGGACAATATATGGGAGAACCTGCATTTCTCCCAATTATCATTTGGCCTACTAAGTAGTCTCCAGGGAGAAGAGTTGGTCACCCAAATCTACAGAGCCATCTAAGGCTGGAGCTGTAACTACCTTTGCAGAACATGGGCAAAAAGTGTTGGAACAGCCATCCTCAGGAGAACCACCACACAATATACATTGTATAGGCAGTTCTTATTCTCTTTCTGGCAAGGCCAAGGCTCCTTCCATGATGAACACATTTTAATGATTGAGCAAATGGGTACTAATTTTCACCCTAAAAGTTCCCTTTTACTCATAGAATTATGTAGACGGACCTGGATATGTCATCAAGTCCAGTTCCCTGCACTCAGACAGGACTAAGTATTATCTAGACCATCCCTGACAGGTGTTTGTCTAACCAGTTCTTAAAACCTCCAATGACGGAGATTCCACAACCTCTCCAAACAATTTGTTCCAGTGCTTAACTACCCTTACAGTTAGGACATTTTTCCTAATGTCAAAACTAAATCTCCCTTGTTACAATTTAAGCCCATTTCTTATTGTCCAGTCCTCAGCGGATAAGGATATCCCCTCTGTATAACAACTTTTTATGTACTTGACCACTGTTATCATGTTCCCCCCACTCAGTCTTCTCTTCTCTAGACTAAACAAATCCATTGTTTTCAATCTTTCCATGTTTTCTAGACCTTTACTCATTTTTGTTGCTCTTCTCTAGACTTTCTCCAATTTGTCCACATCTTTCCCGAAGTGTGATTGCCAGAACTGGACACAGTTGAGGCCTTATCAGTGCTGAGCAAAATGGAACAATTTCTTCTAGTGTCATTTCAAAGCACCCTTCACTAAACAATCTAATCCTGACAGAGAGGTGAGAGAGAGAAAAGAAAAGTATAAACGTATAATAAAAGATGGCTAGGCTAAGAACAAGAGTACTATCATCATGGGCTGGAGACAAACAGA
The DNA here is from genome assembly GCA_003942145.1 of Platysternon megacephalum. Lineage (NCBI taxonomy): Eukaryota > Metazoa > Chordata > Testudines > Platysternidae > Platysternon > Platysternon megacephalum. Next base: position 5,692,811 of record QXTE01000101.1, read on the forward strand.
CACAGCCAGAGCCCTCTATAGCAGGAGTGTTGTCACCAGATTTTTGCTTTTCTCCAACTCCATCTGCTGGTAGGAGAACTTATAGTCCACCCAACTAACTGGGCTGACATAGAGGGACATTGGAGAAACTGTTCTGGAGTGTGTGTAGCTCCTGTTAATTTCTGCAGCTGCCAGTACATTGGTGACACTATCAGAGACAGAAAAGGAAGGAAAGACACAGGAAATGGGGGACAGAGCTAGGGCTGGTTCAAAAAATAAAATGTGTTTCAAAAAAAGTAATAGATATCCCATATTCTCTCCATGAGGATTATAGCGGTGAACTATTTTGGCCTTTCAAATAGCCTATGGGATACCATATTTCATATAAATTTGTTTCTCTCCACAGTAAGTACTTTGCACTGTGGGAAATTAGTTATGTACTTAAGGGTGAACATTGTCTAGAGGTAGCCTTGTTAGTCTAAATTGGATCAAGGAAAAGCTGCTCAACAAGACAGATAGGACAGAGAATTTAGGTATTGGAGGTTTATGCCTTTAACTGTATGAAATATATTTTCACATCATGACAATTCAAAACTCTGTTACCAATTGTTTTTCTTGAAACTTTGAATTCTTCTGAGGAAATCTTATGTTGAAATCAAGGTGATAGGCAACTTATAAATATGACAGAGAGAAACCAAGAAACATGCCATTGGGAATGTGACATAGTAATTTGCCAGTTCTGTTGTTTCTATTTAATATAACATCACACTGGGTTCCTTTAGGGATGGAAAACACTATGTCTACTGTTCTCTTGTCTGCTAAAGAGGGGATTTCTGACTAGCTTCTGCCTGATGTCTTGAATAAATCAAAGTATTTTAATGGATATTTAATGCTAAACTTTNGGGGGGGGGGGGGGGGGGGGGGGGGGGGGGGCATATAAATTTTAATGCCAATCAATTTACAAGCCTAGATCAAGCAATCATCTACATATGTAAACTTATTGTATGCATTTCTTGGTGAGGCAGTTATCTGGAAAAGGGACTTATTAGAGATCGGGTTTGAAATGGTACCCAGCAACTGTACAAGTGCATTCTGGAACGTTTGAATTATGAATGAACAATACATTGAAAGGCCATACGAGAAACAACAGTAAATTTAAATATAAACATTAGGCAACAGAGCAATGGGGCAAAACAACAGACCATTAAAATATAGTAACAACAAATTTAAAAAAAACCTATTGAAAGAAGAGGCCTAGAAGGGGAACTGGCAGTTTTGGAAGAGCTTTCTAGGGAATACACAGAGTTTGTGCCACTGCTCCTTTCCCAGTTGCAAAATAAGCGTAGATGTCAGAAATATTTTTAAAAGTGCTTTCTCCTTTTAAGTGAATTTATTCTAAATGAAGGTTAGTCAAACTACAATGGTCACCTTTCTTTCCAGCATTTGAAGACAGGGTGTAATTTAAAGGAGGGGGAACTGAAACTTTCTAGTTGACCAGTTTGCTGCTGGTGGGTTATGCTGGGTATTCATTTAGTTTTATATTCAAGTAATATGAAGGGTGCTTAGAGCATACACATAGGAGTCAGCATTTGTATAAATTAAAAATAAAAAAAGAAATTATGGCATTTCCTTAGAACAATGAAGTTATTAAAAAGACCGTTATATTTAGTCAAATTTTGTTTAATGTTGTCTTACCTTAACATTTCTAATGGATTGGTCTCATGCACCTGATTGCCACACCTGGGGCAGTCATTGCTGTCTTCAAAGTGCTGAACAATACATGTCTTACAAACTGTAACAAAGAAAAAATTGCCATAATTAGATAAAAGTATACATTATTGCAGTGTAACTTTTAGATCAAGAAAATGTTATTGCTCACATATGGCTTGCAATTAAAAAAAACAGACTAATGCTGAATGCTTCTGGTAGCAGGGATAAGAGGGGTATTCTTTAACACAAGTGATTACAATACACAATTAACTTATCTGTTTCTTGTTCCCAAAAATTATGACTAGCTGTGACCTGCTGAGATATTACAACATTGAGCGAATACAGGTTAGGAGAGTATTGTTTATAAGTATGCAATTTTTTAAAATTGTTTTATATTCCTCACAACATTGAACAGAGATTCAGAAAAAGTGCATGCTGGGGAGTCTCAGCAAAGCAGGAGCTAGCCATGACCTTGGAGGATCTGAAATGAAGGTAAGTTTGCAATCAGTTATGATACAGAATTCCTGCAAAAATCCTTGCAATGCTGGTGACTGAAAAACTTGACATCTACTATTTTCTAAAAGGGTAAAAAGAAAATTATAAAAAATTGTTCCATGGGTTGAAATGAGCTATTTTCCCCTCCACATATATAGCCTTTAACAACAGTGATGGTAGAAGCACTGGTGAACATTCAGTACTTGAATCTTAAAATCAAAATAATCAGAGGAGCATAGATATCGCATTAGGAGCCTACAAATTTATATTAACCCAAACACTACTATAGTTTTTAATCAAAAAGTATCAGACTGTGGTTGCTTCCAAATATGATTAACTGCAGATTTTAGCATCATTAAGATGAAAAATGGAACATAATTTGGCAAGAAGTAATAGGTGTGCTATTATTAATTTGTTAAAATGTTCTGGATGCAGAGTAACTCTCTTCTGTTTATTATTTTTCACCTGAATTGAAATGTGAACTGCAAATACTTTAATAAATGGACTGAAAAACTATTTTGTAATTTCTTCCAACAATTCTCCGAAGAACTAAGGCCACTTCTGAAATAAAAACAGTGAACCCTAATAATATGGGGATTTTGAGGGACTCCTGAAATCTTCAGAAAACAAGCATTTTAATAATCTGGAAAGCCAGCCCAAGAGGTTCTAAAGTCTGCATTCATGTCTCTCTGAGTCTGGGGCACAGACTTTAAGGCCCACTGGCTGGCTCTCCTAATTATAGAGACTGATGGCTGGCTTCCCAAGAATGGATGGATCTAGCAAACAGGCTACACTGCAGGTCCCCCATAATCCTAATGAAGTGAGGAGGATCTCTTGCTGGCAAGTCCAGCAACAGGGGCACACCTGCTGCACTCCAGGCTTGTGACACACAGGGTGCAGAGGAGAAAGCAGATGCATTCAAGGAGGCACAGTACAACCCTCAGGACACAAATGAACTTTCATTATCTGGGATTGCATGGTATAAAGTATTAATATGGAATAGCAACAAACAGTAACCACAGAGACTCACTACACAGATCTCATTATCACAATCAACAATAAAATATTTTAATACTTCTGAATATTGAACTTGATTTTCATTTGTATAAAAATACATGCAGAACACAAAACTATCTTACAGAGCAAAAATTATTCAAAGGACTTAACAAGAACAGAAGAACAAACTTGATATTCTGGTCTTGTTTGCTCTTATATGAACTTTTTTTTATACCTAGAACTCTTAAACATGAATACTTCACTACTGTCGTTTTTAGTGTCATATGAATATATTTACAAACTATTACCTTAGAAAACACTATGCAATAAGTCATCAATACTCTAAACTTCAAATATAAAAGAGCTATAAAATCTACAGAAGAACATTAAGGTCCTGATCCAGCAAAGCACTTAAAGACATGTTTCACTTTAAGCAGATAAGTAGTTGCAATGACTTCTTACAGATCTGCAATTAAGATCTTCGTAATTTAGTTTTATAGAAGTGACCGATAATTACCTCTGCATGCAACTCAGAATAAGCAAAAATCTTCTCATCCTCCAAAAAGGACAGATGTCAAGATGTCTTGCGTTGGTACTATAAGAACTCCCCCTCCACTACCCCCAGTTGAAGAAGAAAAAAAAGGGCATAGTTTGACCAAAATTGAATGTTGCCAGCCCAAAACACTTGATCATCATCAGAAAAAGGAAAACTGATTTGTAAATGAATATTGATGTTAACTAGAATAACGTGTGCTCTTTATTATGTACAACTGTGCTGTCATTAGGGAGTTGTTTACCAGTAGATATATATGACTTTTACATATCTGTCAGTAAATCAGAACTCAAAATGCGAATTCTAACACTCAAAAACTTTGTACGGACTTGTGATTCCTCTATAGGAGTAGGGCCAATCAACCAATATTTTCATCTGTCAGAGGCATGATCTTATTCTATTATTCATAATATGGAAAACTCTGCACATTTTCCTGGGTCTATCACTTTGAAATTTCTAGAATAGGGGGAAAAATCTCTGAGCAGGAATTTAAGTGATAACTATATTTATTTAACACCTTTTAAAAACCTTTACACTTACAGTATGAGATACATAAATATGGTACAATTTTAACTGTCTTGTTTTACAGTACAACACAAAGCAACAGCCAACACAATGGAGAAAAAAATAAACAAAATGTGAGATGGGTTTCAGAATTTTGAGACATATGCCATGCATGTCAGTGAAGCGAGAGAATTGTCAGATGCAGCCAAAAATCAAGTGTACCATGATACTTAGGGCAAACCATTATACAAGTTTCACGACTCACTCTAGGTGACTTACACAGCTTAAAAGCACCAGTGTGACATACCTTTAATTCACTAACATACAAATCATGTCATACAGTGCGCTAGTTTACCTTTATATAGGATAATTGTTAATACTGATGGTCCACTTTCCACTTTTAAACCCTTGCACTGAGCCAAACAGTTATGTATACATGTGTCAGTGTTGCTGCACCCACATCAACACTGAAGGAACACATATGATTGATACTGTATTTACAAAGACAAGGTGGGTGAGGTAATATCTTTTATTGGATCAACTTCTGTTGGAAAAAGAGACAAGCTTTTGAACTTACATAGAGCTCTTCTTCAGCTCTGCGTAAGCTTGAAAGTTGCTCTCTTTCCACAACAGAAGCTGGTCCAATAAAAGATATTACCTCACCCCTCCTTGTGTTTCTAGTATCCTGGGATCAACACAGCTACAACAAGACTGCAAACAATTGTATTTACATACCATTCTAGTTTCTTTATGTCAAAAATAGCTCAAGGGGAAGAGCCTCTCTTTTAAATGATAATTTTAAATGATAATCACAAAGGTATCTAAGCACTGATTGCAACTAAGTAGAAGTCTCATATTGGAACAAGAGATTGGCTTATATTTTACATATTGCATTTTACACTGAATAACTGTTATATTTATATAAGATGAAATTTTCAATAGAAGTGCTCATTATAGGGCAAAACCTCCCTCAGAATCTAGCCCAAATCAGGGGAGTGCAGGCCTAAAACTCAAAGACAAAGTGGAGTCAGTTCTCAGAGGCTACTCCAGCCTCCACTCCATTGGAGCAAGAGGGGGCATATGGAAGGACCAGAGGATCCACATAGCATGTGATCCTCCAGCCCTGACTCATCTCTCCCTTACCCACAGCTAAGTAACAAGACTGGTGATACATAGAAAAGCTTCTCTGTAGATCAGCTACTTTATTAAACTAAACTTTTACCTCTTTATATACCAGATTTTAAAATAACCTAATTTTTCGAACAATGTCCTTGTTAGAGATCTTAAAATTATAATTAAAAAACACTTCACTTGTTCAAGGGCACAAATAAAGTTGACCGTTAATCAGCCACTCACTTACACACAATGTAGAATTCCATGAAAGGACCAACTATTCCCCAAAATCTACTGCAGACTTGCACGCACTTTATCACCCTTCTGAAAATTGCTTAGGCACTTACCTTCCACTTACACGCTCCATTAAGTGCCTATCTGCCTATTTAAGTACATGCTTACTGTCACAATTACAAGGAGCAGAGAGACTCAAACTGGAGTTCCCTCTATTTACAAATAGAGGGGTCTTGGTGGTAGGGTATCCTCCTTGAGGGACTCACCTTGTTCCAAAACTGGATGGGTTTACTGACCTTCAGGACACACTGCAAGTCACACATTTACTTAGGCTTTGGAGGAGGGAAGGGGAAAGGGACAGATTTGTTTGTGGAGGGTTGGGAAGTTCTGTAGGAATTCTGATGTGGGTACAGTCCTTTTAGGAGGTGCTGGAAGTTTCAGCAGGGAGATTTGTTTTTGTAATTTATGTCAAAGACACAGATTGCTAGATAGATATATTATATTAATTATTATTATGTAATATGAACAACAGTTTTGAAAATTCTGGCCCAGGTAATTTTTCTGTGTGGACTGACATCCTTAATCATGGTAAAGCTAGTATTCCCTCCTTCCTGAACTTCACTGAGTAGACATTACATGCTCACATGAGGAGGAGGATGCTCTTTGAGTCTGATCTGCAAGGACTATACTCTGTGTGTAAGATATCCCAGAGAGCTCTCCCTGTCTCTATCATTCAGAAGGCACAGGATGGTTTAAAATTCCCAGCTGTTACTTATGACAGACATTGCACTAAGACCATTGTCCAGATACCTAAATACTACAAGTGGCAGAGCAGCCGCATCTACAACTTCTCTACCAAGAAAAGCTAATACAGTACATCTGGTCTAAAGGGAGAGAAGCGAAGAGAGAATCCAGGCTGAGGAGATGCCATTCATCAACGTCTTCATCATCTGGGTCTGGCTTTATTAGCTAAATGATAGGTCGAGTCCCTGAAAAGTCACAGCACTAACACCATTAGTAGGCCTTCTGTGCTGAGAGAATAGCATTTATGTCCGGGAAGCACCCTGTGTGATCCATGACAACCTAAATGACTAGAATAGTATGATTTAGGCTTGAAGAACTCTGAAGGCTGATTGGGGTTAAAGAACTGGAAGTGAAAACAATCCACAGCCCCAGAAGTTTTGGAAGCCTTCCATTATCAGAAGAATATAGGTATTTTGGGCACACAGATCAGCAGCTTCACTGCAACAGATTCCTCCTGTGCTATATCTCCCAGAGTGCTCTTCTGCAAACCAAAGAATTCTCAGGAAAAGTAGTTCTTGGATAGTCACCAGTCTGTTGTAGCAACTCAACTTTCCACAAGGGGAGTGGCTCCCACATGGGTGGCTATACATTGTAAAGCTGTAGTCAGTTCCATGTGCAGAAACTCAAAGGTAGGGGGTCTTGTGCAGATGCCTCAGCCACTCATTTTCAGTGCAGACAGAAAATTTCTCACTAACTGGCAGAGCCTGGCTTAGTTCAGAGTCTTCCCTCCCCATAATTCAGTTCAATAGTTCTCATGTTATTAGAAATGTACACTGGATACACTATACTGTAATTTTAAGTATAGTATAGTGCCAGAACCATAACAAATCCCTTTGAAATATTTGACTTCTCTCTTCCCCAATTAACTCTAAGGCCCAAAGTACTCCACACTGAGAGTTTTCAATGATAATAGTGTACATCCAAGCTGAGCAAACTGAACATCCTGAAACACGTTACAATCTTTCATGCTATATATTTTTTTTTAAATGAGTGGTGATATCTGGAGGAAGCATTACTTGTGAAGGATGGATACCTTGCAAAGTACTACTTACAGGTATGGAGGCATTCAGTTACTGTGGTTGGCTTGATAAGATATCCTTTACAGATGTAACAGGTGATATGAGGATTGAAATCTTTCACCAAGTGCTTCCTCAGGGTAGCCATTCGTGGGGCAGGCGATGCTGGCTGAGCGCTTTAGGCCAGAGGCGTGAGTTTGACAGCTGGAGGTGCTGTGGTTCACAGGAGCTGCTCTGTGCAACTGCACCTCTCCAGGCATTTGATGGACATTCCAGACCTCTCACGGGGGCATCATTCATAACTCCTGCTCCTTTTCTGGGCTGGGCGTTTTCATACCTGCAAGGCATGTGAAAGGAGAAGCATAATAATGATGACGATGTCCCAGCAGACAAGTGTCACAGTCCTTGGCATGGGGCAATCCACAGCACTGACTCTGTGCTAGGTGCTTTGCTGACAAGAATTAAACCAGTGTCCCCCTCCCCCGAGCTTACTATGAGGCTAGCAAAGTGACCAAGGCAAGGTGACACTCAGGGCTGGGGAAGAAGGAGGGTGGGGGGCAGGGGCTGCGCTCAAGCTGCCGGGACCCTGGGAGATTTTCAGTAAACCCTGGAGGAGCCTGGGAACGTCCCACTGAACCACACACAGGGCGAACTCCTCCTCCTCCTGTAGAGGCACAGCCCGTAAACAGGCCTCACAGTGGGTCCCGGCGCAGGGCGGCTCTCCCCGCTCTGGTCCAGTCCCCCGGCCTGAGGGGAAGGGGGGGTCTCCCCAAGCGCTGGGCAGGCCGGGGCACCACGGCCCAGACTCAGGGCTGTGGTGTGGCGCTCCCTCCCTCTTGGAAAACTCCTGTCCCTCCCCCTATGCACCTGCGGCGCCTCCTGCCCCGTGTCCGCCCCAGCCCCCCGAGCGGTACCTGCGGCGCCCGTCGGCCTCTGGCCGGCAGCAGCCCCAGCCGCGCTGCCCAACGAAAGAGAAAGGGAAACAGCGTGCGCCTCCCGCCCCTTCAAGCCCGCCCTCCTTCCCGCCGGGCTGCCGCGGCCGGTCCCAGCGCTGGGCCAGAGCGAGAGCAGGCGGGACAGGCGCGCAGGCGCTGCTCCCACGCCGAGCCCTCCTGCGCCACAGCCCAGGCGGCCTCTCGGGGCAGGGCGCAGCGTCTCCCCGCGGGCCCCGGGGCTGCCGCTCCCAAGAGCCCCAGGCACCCGCCGCTGGAGCGGGGAGCTGGGGGGAGTCTCTGGGGAAGTTGGGGACAGTGGGTAGTTTTGGAGGTGAGGTAGAGGGCAGATGGCTGGGAAGTTGCAATGGGGCTGGCGGATGGGTGTGGATGGAGAGGAGGGGTGGCTGGTAGAAGTGGGGCTGGAGAGGGCAGATGGCTGGGGAGTTGCAGTGGCGCTAGGGAGGGCAGTTTGGAGGTGAGGTAAGGGGAAGTGGGGCTGGGGAGGGCAGATGGCTGGGAAGTTGCAATGGGGCTAGGGAGGGCAGATGGCTGGGGAGAGGGGAAGTGGGGCTGGAGAGGGCAGATGGCCGGGGAGAGGTGGGGTGGTAGCGGAACTGGAGAGGGTAGATGGCTGGGAAGAAGTGGGGCTGGAGAGGGCAGATGGCTGGGGAGTTTCAGGGGGGCTGGGGAGGGCAGATGGGCGTGGAGAAGAGGGGTGGCTGGGGGAGGTGGGGGTGAAGAGGCTCGATGGCTCTGAAGCTGGGAGCAGCTTGTGTTGGGTGGCATTAGATGAGGGCAGTAATTGGCAAAAAAAAGTCAAACCCCCCCCCCCCCCCCCCATCTGTACTCAGCGACTTTTCTCTTTCTGTCACAGTTTTTATAAAAATCTCTTAGGGGACTTAAATCACACCTCTCAAGGTGTTTGGTTTTTTTTAATAATACTGAATTTTGTTCTTACTATAGTGTGTATCTAATTTTTGGACAGCTGAAACAAATAAATTTTCAAAACTTTTATCCTTTCTATATAGCGCTGGGCATTTAGGGAGAGAACACAGTTACTATCAGTAAAATACTGAAATAAATTAGGCTCAGATCCAGAAAATAATTACACACACGCTTACCTTTAGTGGGACTACTCATGGACATAAAATCAAGCATGAATGAAAGCATTCCCCATTATCAGATGTTTACTGTCTTGCTCCCTGATTTATATAAATACAGGGTTGCTATCAAAGTTGTTGGGATGGAGCTGCTGGTGTATATTTAAAAAAACAAAACTGATGCATGGTTGGGGGAGACACAAATGAGGTGGAATTTGGTAAAGATAAAAACAGAACAAAGTACTTCCCATGCTGTGATTTTGCTGTAGAATCTGTGACTGTGCCGTGCATGTACCACCTGTAGCCTGTGACTTTCCACTTTACTTGTGAAACATTTGCTTTGTCTAGGCCCAGTTCAGTCTCATCTTCCATATTTTAGCTATGCTGCAACAGTAGAAGGCTTTCCTAAGGCCCAATCCTGCTGTCAAATCCAGATGGGTGGAACCTTTACACCCAAATGGAGTCACATTACTTCAGTCTGAGTGCAGGATAGGTCAGGTATTGTTCAAATGAAATCTTACTTATAATTAAAGTTATGGTACAATGAAAATATTGGACATTTTTTTTAAGTATGAGGTTTTTAATTCATCAAAAGTTTTTTTTTTCCAAACAAAGTTTTCATTTTTATGAGAAGACTTTACAATATAAATGAAAGTTTGCTGAACTATAATCAATTTTAACTTAGCAGTAAAAAAAACCAACAGCATGTATTAAGAACATAAGAATGTCCATACTGGGTCAGACCAAGGTCCATCAAGCCCAGTATCCTGTCTTCTGACAGTGGCCAATACCAGGTGTTTCAGAAGGAATGAACAGAACTGGTGATCATCAAGTTATCCCCTGTCACCCATTCCCAGCTTCTAGCAAACTATCGTCTAACAAAAGTTACATTTTGTTGGTTTTGGCCTTGTACTGTTCCCACTGTTTGTCATACTACACACTCTGGCAAGTTTTATTAAGATTAGAAAATATCACCTTGTAAGAAGGAAAACATGCAACGTAAGAAAATATTTGTTAAATGACAAAATTGTTTAAAAGAAGTATAAGGAAACAGTGAAATAAAGTCCCAAGTACTTTCAAAAGTTTCAGTTAATAAAACATTGCAAGTGAATGAAAAAACATTGTTTCCCATAATTAAAACAACTTTTACCACGAGGTATGTAAAAAGGAGGATTTTAAGACCCGGTTTTCTAAAGCTGTTCCTTCTTTACACACAGCAGACAGGCATTGACTCAGATTGGGAAAATGTGGGGGAGGAAGGAAGAGGAAATCAGTAATTTTTACAAACTACAATATAATTAAAGTCAAGTAACAGTTTTGAAACATAATTAAAACCAAAATTATTAAAATACAGGGAAGTTCAGCTATTTGAAATTGAAAGCTGAAAAGGGTGTGGATGTCTGAATGGAGTATTTAAAAAAAAAAATAACACTGAATTGTTACTCTTTAAAATCATAATGATCTTTAACAAACTTATTCCTATAATACTAAACGTAAGTCCTTTTTCATATCAATCTTTTATTTGACAAATTGAATATTTCCATTTGTGATTAAGTTTTGTCAATTGTCAGAAGTTGATTTTTTTCAGAATCATCACTTGGGTGGCCCTACTGAACATGAAATAAAGTCTATAAGCATCAGAGTGCAATATTAAACCCCTTTGGGTGTAAAATAAGCAGCTGCTGACATTCTCTTGGCTATTTCAAAATGATTGAGGCTGGGAGGGTTGCTTTAAAAGAAATTCTGTCTGGATCCTAATTTTGGGGACTTCAAAACTTATTTGGTTTATAAAATCTCTTGCTTTACTCCTGCAGGAATTCTGCACCAAAAATTAAAAATTCTGCGCACATTTTAAAATTCTGCAATTTTTGTCAAAATAACACTGCATAATCATGCCCATTTCAATTAATTTGGTAATTTATTTCAAAATACCTATCAGCAAGTACTTCTGTAACAGTACAGACACACAAAATTTCCCCCCAGGAGTAGAGAGTTAAAGAAACCCCTATGACAACCCAGTTCCTGTTTCTCTGCCTCCTCCCCCCCCCTCCCCCCGCGCCCAAGCCCAGCAGGGAGCCAGACACCCACAACCCCTCCCCCCCAGCCCAGATACCCACACCCCTTTCCCCCCACAACCCAGCTGCAGGGCCCCCCGCCCATATACCCACACACACCCCCAGAGCTCAGCCATGCCCCTCCTTCCCAGATACTCACACCCCCTACCCACCAAAGCCCAGCCATGCCCCCCAGCCCAGACACTTGCCCCCTACCCCTCAGAGCCCAGGGATCCAGAGGGAGAAACAGCCTGATGCCGGGTCCCAGGCTTGCATGGAGTTTCCTGTACGCTGTCTCCTTCCCTCAGGGCGTGCTGGGAACTGCCGCTGCTGAGAACCCTCTAGCTCAGTGGTCCCCAACCTTTTTGTGGCCAGTAGCACATTCATGTTTTCAGAAGAGTGTGGCGGGCGCCAACAATTTTTCAAGGCTTATTTTGTATTTGTACATCAAATAATACGAAAAACATCATATTTAATATTCCATAATATATGAATCCAGAGAGAAGCTACGAGGACAGAGAACACCGGCGCCCGCAGCCCCAGAGTACTCTGTCCCCAGCAGGCACGGGGCCCCGGCTTCTCTCCCCTGCTGGGCACTAGGCGGGCGCACATAAATGTCCCGGCTGGCGCCATGGCGCCCACGGGCACCGCGTTGGGGACCACTGCTCTAGCTCCCTCTCCCTCCCCCTAGCAGTGTCTTCTATGTGCAACCTGGGCCACTGGGTCCAGTGGCCCCTAGTGGTGACCAGCAGCACTGCAGCCAGTTTCTGTGGGGGAAAGGAAATTCTGCATACACAACATTAATTTCTGCAAAATTCTGCATTGCGCAGTGGCACAGAATTTCTCCAGGAGTATTGCTTGTTAAAAGGTCTTTTCTAAGTATATTTGTTTATCCACCAGACTCAGTTTCAAATAGTAATTGATGCACAACATTCCATTAAAGCATAGCTATAAAGGTGGAATAATATTGTTGTAATGATGTCTAGCTCAAACCATATTTTAGAGCCAAACTGCAGTTGTGCTAACTACCCACACAGACGTGACCAGGGCCAGATTAACTTTTTGTGGGCCCGGCGCCAAACATATTTGTGGGCCCCCCTGGGGAATAATTGTAAAAGGGGCCGGGGGTAAAAGCACAGGGGGGCAGGAGCTAGGGTTGGTCTCTGGAACAAGGGAGGGGGCAGGGGTAAACTGCAAGCGCAGCAGGGCTGGGGAGGGGGTAAACAGGATCCCCCCTGCCCCTGCCCACATAGAGCGGGTACCTACCTGGTTCTAGCCCAGTCTCTTTGTCTCTCTCTGCACTGAGCTGCCCCTCCTCCCACAGCAGCAGGACAGGTTCTCTTCTAGCCCGCTGGGGTGGGTGTTGGGAGTGGGAGGAGCAGAGACTAATGTGGTTACTCCTATAACCGGACATTTAGTTTCCAGTCAGCACTGCTAACTGGACACTCAGGTCCCATTTTCTACTGGAGTTTCCAGTCTAAAACTGGATACCTGGCAACAGGGCTGCCAGCAAAGCCTGAGGGGGGGAGAGGGGCAAGCAATCATTTTTAAAAGTAAGAGGGCTAAGCCTTAAGGGGGGGGCAATTGGTGGGTGGACTAGGGAGTGGAGAGGAGCTAGTGGGCAGGGACATGTCTGCTGTACTGCCCAGGTAGGTTGGAGACTGTGGGGATCAGCTGACACAGTATCCTGCCAGTGCAAGGATATTTTGCACCCTAGGCGAAACTTCCACCTTGCGCCCCCCCCCCCCCAGAGCATCACTTATTATAAATTTTCAAAAATGAATACAGTGGAGTCACATCTTACGCAGGGGTTAGGTTCTAAGGTCAGTGCGTAAGAGGAAAATTTCGTATAGTGAAAATTACCATAAAGTACAGTATACACTAGAACAGGGGTCCTCAACCTACGGCACGCGTGCCAAAGGTGGCACGCGAGCTGATCTTTTTTTTTTAATGGCAGCCTGCGGATCCCGGCCACCGCTGAGCCTGCTGCCGGCCTGGGGTTCCGTTCACTCAGCTGCCAGCTGGGGTCCCAGCTAGCGACTCCACTCAGCCTCCTGCCGTTCACCCAGGCCAGCAGGAAGCTGAGCAGGGCCGGTGGCCGAGACCCTGGCTGGCAAGGGGCCGGCAGCTGGAACCCCAGATCGTCAGCGGACTGAGCAGGGCCGGCGGCTGGGACCCCAGGGCTGCCGGTCTGGGGTTCCGTCCACTGGCTCCTGCCAGCCGGGGTCCCAGCCGCCAGCCCGCTGCCGGTCTGGGGTTCCAGCTGCTGGCCCCTTGCCAGTCGGGGTCTCGGCCACCGGCTCCGCTCAGCCTGCTCAGCCCGCTGCCAGCCAGGGTCCCGTCCGCTGGATCCGTTCAGCTTCCTGGTGGCCGGGACCCTGACTGGCAAGGGGCTGGCAGCTGGAACCCCAGACCGGCAGCGGGCTGAGCGGGGCTGGCGGCTGGGACCCCGGCTGGCAGGAGCCGGCCCACTGCTGGCCCTGCTCAGCCCACTGCCAGCTGAGTGAACAGAACCCCAGGTCGGCAGCAGGCTCAGCGGCAGCAGAGACCCGCAGCCTGCCATTAAAAAAAAATCAGCTTACATGCCACCTTTGGCATGCGTGCCATAGGTTGAGGACCCCTGTTCTAGTGTATACTGTACTTTATGGTAATTTTCACTATACGCAATTTTCCTCTTACGCGGTGACTTTAGAACCTAACCCCCGTGTAAGATGTGACTCCACTGTAGTGTAAAAAAAATTTTTTGGGCACCGCTTTATGTCACCCCCAAATCTTGGCGCCCGAAGCGGTCGCCTAGTTCGCCTAGTGGTTACACCGGCCCTGACAGTATCCCCAGCCCAGGTGACAGGACAGCCAGTGGTGGATTTAGAGTTAGTGGGGCCCCCCAGCCCTGTGCTCAGCTCCATTTTTGGGGCTCCTCCTTGGGACCCAGTCAAGAAAAAGAACACTCTCTCTTATCTCCCCCTGCCCCCATTTTTCATTCTTTTTTTCTTCATCGTCCTCCCATAAGTAATAGCAAGTAAATGAAAATAAAGTGAGGTACCTTGATTGTCTAACTTATTTTTCCACAGAACACCTCGACGGACCACTTAATGATCTTTCCAAATATTGTAAAAAAATGTTCAGGTGCGGGGTCTGGCCAGGAGCTAGGGCAAGGGAGGGGGCTCAGGGTTGGGGCAGGAGGTTGGGGTGTGGAGCGCTTACCTGGGGCAGCTCCTGTTTGGTTCTCAGGATGGGGGTGGGGATGTGGGGGGGGGGGTGCAGGAGTCAGGGCAGGGGCCTGGGTGTGTGTGAGGGGGATGCAGGTTTCAGGGCAGGGGCTGAGGGGCATGAGGGGGGGATGCAGGGGTCCGGGCTGGGGGTGTGTGAGGGGGTGAGAGGAGGGGTTCAGGGGGCTGAGGAGGTGTGAGGGGAGTGCAGGGGCAGGGCTAGGGGCTCAGGGGGCTGGGGGGGTGCAGGGGTTAGGGTTGGCAGGGGGCTGGGGGGGTGGGCTGGGGTCGTGGGGGTGCTCACGCAGGGGGCTGGAGGGGGTATGCCCCAATTCCAGCCCCTTCCCCAAGGCCTCACCCCGCCTCGTCTTCTCCTCCTCCCCGGAGCGGCGTGCTACGGCTTGCTCCTCCTTCCCCCCCCCCTCCCGGCAAGGCTGATCCAACTGACCAGCGGGGGGGGGGGGGGGGGGGGGGGGGGGGAACGGGACGACATAGCATGCTGGGGAAAGAGGCGGGGGAGAGGCCTCATCCCCACCTCTTCTTCTCCTCCTCCCCCACGGAGCAGCATGCTGCGGCTCCCTCCTCCCCCCTCCTGCCGGCTAGCAGCTGATCCAGCTGATCGTCGGCGGGGGAAGGAACATAGCACGCTGGGAAAAGGGGCGGGGCAGGAGCCAGGCTGCAGGCAGAGGCTGCCACGGAGCCACAGCAGCCCGCAGCGTCAAGCTCTGACCCGACAGGAGGGGGGGCAGAGAAGAGCGCACCGGGGCCCCTTTCGACCGTGGGCCCGGCGCCATGGCACCACTGGCGCCATTATAAATCCGGTATTGGACGTGACTGGTTTAGACACTCATGAAATTCAATAAGGACAAATGCAAAGTACTCCACTTAGGAAGGAAGAATCAATTCCACACATACAAAATGAGAAATTACTGCCTAGGAAGGAGTACTGCAGAAAAGGAGCTGGGGATCATAGTGGATCACAAGCTAAATATGTAATGTAACACTGTTGTAAAAAAAGCAAACAGCATCCTGGGATGTATTAGCAGGAGTGTTGCAAGCAAGACATGAGAAGTAATTCTTCTGCTCTACCTTGCATTGATAAGGCATCAACTAAAGTATTGTGTCCAGTTCTGGGCACCACATTTTAGGAAATATGTGGACAAATTGGAGAAAGTCCAGAGGAGAGCAACAAAAAATGGTTAAAGGTCTAGAAAACTTGGCCTATGAAGAAAGATTGAAAAAAACGGGGTTTGTTTCATCTGGAGAAGAAAAGACTAAGGGGAGACATGATACCAGTTTTCAAGTACATAAAAGGTTGTTAACAAAGAGGAGAGAGAAAAATTGTTCTTGTTCATCTGAGGACAGGATGAAAAGCAATGGGCTTAAATTGCCGCAAAGGAGGTTTAGGTTGGACATTAGGAAAAACTTCCTAACTGTCAGGGAAGTTAAGCGCTGGAATAAACTGCCTATAGACGTTGTGGAATCTCCATCATTGGAGGTTTTTAAGAGCAGGTTAGACAAACACCTGTCAGGGATGGTCTTTAATACTTAGTCCTGCCTTGACTGCAGGGGACTGGACTAGAAGACCTCTCGAGATCCCTTCCAGTCCTACACTTCTATGACTCTATGGCTAGGTCCACACTACCCGCCCGGATCGGCGGGTAGAAATCGATGTAGTGGGGATCGATGTATCGCGTCTCGTCTGGACGCGATACATCGATCCCCGAACGCGCTCACATCGACTCCGTAACTCCAGCAGGGCGAGCGGAGTTCGCGGAGTCGACGGGGGAGCCGGGGACATCGATCCCACGCTGCGAGGACGCGAGGTAAGCGCGCCTAATTCGAAATAAGATACTTCGACTTCAGCTACGCTATTCTCGTAGCTGAAGTCGCGTATCTTATTTCGATCCCCGCCCCTAGTGTGGACCAGCCCTATGATTCATAAGCCAAGTCTTTTAAAATCCCATTTTATAAGGAATACCGATCAGGATTTAATATTTTGGTGTCGAGTGATTATTTTTGCATTATAAGAAAAATAGCATAATCAAGAATAATAAATTACATTAGTGCTTTTAAATATATATCATATATCCAGGGCATCAAGTACAGAGGAGATAACTACATCCCTCGAATGCTAATGAGGAAACTAAAGCTGCCCAAACTTTTTCATATTCTTTAAACACCTGATTTTGCTTCTGATTGGCTTGCTCTTTTTTCCATAGATGGTAGAAACAAAAGTTTGTCCTGTAATGTACTATGGTTTTAGCTAGATACTGCCATTACTACTATGGAAAGCAGTCTAACGTGTGGAAAATATAGAATGTATCCTAAAAAGTTTTAAAGTTGAGGGGTAATTTGTTGCATTCCCTATTAAACTGTTGCATTACTCTGAGATATATGATGTACAGTAATTCCTTGCATTCTATAGAAAATAAATATCTTTTTAATGGCGTGGCCAGGTCATAAATAACAGGAGTGAATAACGCAACATGTGAATTACAACTGCTCCATTAATTTTGCTCATTAATGAAGCTGTAACACTTTCAAGAACTGACATCAAATATTGACAACATTTAAGTTTTCTGCTGTATGTCAGGAAACAGAAAATAAGCATTGGATCAATAGTCAAGCTGACACTAGCATTTTACAATCAAACTAAGACCCTGATCCTCCAAGCAGATCCATGTAGGTAGGCCCTGAGACACCTATGGAGCCCTACTGGCTTCAGTAAGCATAAGCATCTATCCATGCAGCTCCAGTCACAGGATTGAAGCCCCAGTTTTTCTGATTATCACTTTGAGATACAGTTTAAACATTAATTGGTCAAAAGCTAATGTGTTCTGTTTCCCCCCTTACATAATATCCATTGTAATCAAGCACTCAGTTATCCCAAGAGAGATTTGGATTTACTGGGTAGGCAGAAAAGATCCTGGGACACATCTGGATTGGGAAAATTGTTTCCCATCTAAAGAACTACGTTTGGAAAACTGTGTTTTGTCTGAGCAGTCAGAATCCTGTTTAAGAGGTGTCACTATACTTACTTCCATCAGAAATAGAACCATTGGACAGGAAGTAATAATTAGGAAATAATCATTGCTCTGTGGTGACAGTACTAACTTTAAAACAAATATTCAAGATTTAAAAATTACTGCATCTTTTCACAGATGAAAATTAAAATATGCTAAATATAACCTCGTCTAGCACTTACTTTACTTTTGTTTCTGATGCTAGGTTCCCGAATTATGGTTACAATATTTTCCCCTAAATATAAGTAAACTAACAGCTTTTGTTGTCATTATCTTGGGATCATACATTGTCATTTTCTTTACTTTTCAAGGGAATGGTTGCATTAACTACTATGTAAAAAATAATTTTATTTTATTCAAATTTATACTATCGAAGACTTTATCTTTCACTTGGGGCTTTTCTATCTCTGATTTGATGGACAAGTGTGGGAATAGACCTAATATTTCCTTCTCCGTCATACTCCCAAGAAAGGGTCACCAAAAGGGCTTTGGTATGGGAATTCTTTCACATCACCTTTGAGCTCTATACAAGGTGCCTATCTGTTGGCAAGTACTAGCAGTTACTTAACTCAGTTCATTAGAGGGTGGAATTTCTCTCACATGCTCACTCTTATTTTGTATGCTATGAATACATAGTGAAATCTAAGGTGTTAGCCTGAATACGGTGATACAATGTTTGGCAAATAAATGTTTTTGAGAGGAGGGTGAGGTTTTATCATAAAAAGGACTCCTATTCATTTTCATTAGTCAAAAACATACTCTTTATACATTTATATGGAACTCTGACAGTTATCCTATTTGAATTATAGGGTACAAATACCTGAATTATTTGCAGTCAAAGGAGGGCACTATTCAGGCCTTGAAGCATGGATATTAAAGTGTACATATGGATCCAAATAAAATTACTACTATCAGACTTGTCTGAAACATTCAGATCAGAAATGGAAAATACCCTATTAGATCATTAACCCATCCCCTCCCAAAGTAGGATTGTTTCTACATTCTATGTAAGTGTTATCTTGAAGCAATAGCGGGACGTATACCATCCTCTGCAAAGAGGAGATAGGATGAATCAGCTGAGCAGTGTTATGTCAGCAGAGGGCAGTGTGATGAATCCCTTAAGGGTGAATTTGCTTCTATTCTTTTCCTCCTACTCAGAAGAAGTTCCAGAGTGACTGGAAGGGCAGTTGGTGAGGAGTGGGTCACAGAGGTAGGATGTCTGGGGGCCCTGAGGACAGTGGTGTGGGAGGCAAGTAGTGGAGTGTACATTGGGAGATACCAGGTGTTAGAGCCATAGGCTCAGCTTTTTCAAGGTATGTAGTGTTGCTGCACTCAATTTCAAAGGGAATTTAGGTACTTAGAAGTCCTTTTGAAACTGAGATGTAGGCTCCTATATTAGTTTGGCATTGCAACACTGAGCACAGCGATGCCTAGATACTTAAAAATCTAAGGCAGGGGTGGGCAAACGTTTTGGCCCGAGGGCCACATCTGGCAATAGAAATTGTATGGCGGGCCATGAATGCTCACAAAATTGGGGTTGGGGTGCAAGAGGGGATGAGGGCTCTGGCTGGGGGTGCAGGCTCTGGGGTGGGGCTGGGGATGAGCAGTTTGGGGTGCAGGAGGGTGCTCCGGGCTGGGACCAAGGGGTTCGGAGGGCAGGAGGGGAATCAGGGCTGGGGCAGAGGGTTGGGGCGTGGGGGCAGGCTCAGGGATGTAGGCTTGGGGTGGCGCTTAGCTTACCTTAAGCAGATCCCAGAAGCAGTGGCATGCCCTTCTCCAGCTCCTACACAGAGGCGCGGCCAGGCGGTCTGCACGCTGCCCTGTCAACAGGCACCGCCTCCACAGCTCCCATTGGCCGCAGCTCCTGGCCCATGGGAGCTGCGGGGGTGGTGCTTGGGGCAGGGTGCAGAGTGGAGAGCCCTCGCTGCCCCTACATGTAGGAGCCGGAGGGGGGCCATGTTGCTGCTTCCGGGAGCTGCGTGGAGCAGCCCCCGACCCTGCTCTCCGGCTGGAGCACCAGAGTGGGGCCATGCCACTGCTTCTGGAAGCTGTGTGGAGCAGCCTATGACCCTTCTCCCCGGCTGGAGCGGGGCAAGCCCCAGACCCCGTTCCCCAGCAGGAGCTCGAGGGCCAGATTAAAATAGCTGGCTGGCCGAATCTGGCCCGTGGGCCGTAGTTTGCCCACCCCAGATCTAGGGCATAGTGCCTAATGCTTGGAGTGCCTGGAGCACTGGCTCCAAGCTTGTGATAATCAGAGCACACATCAGACATTTAGAGAGGACTGGTGTACCACAGGACTCCAGCAATGCAAGGAGTAGGTGTCGATCACACAAAGTAAATGTCAAATAGAAAACCTTAATGTGATTGAGACAAGGAGGGTGAGGTAATTTCTTTTATTAGATCAACTTTGGTTGGTGGAAGAGACAAGCTTTTGAGCTACCCAGAGCTCTTCTTCAGGTCTCAAAAAGATAAGCAGAGTGTTTTAGCTAAGTACAAGGTGGAACAGATTGTTAAGCATAAGCGGTTAAGACATGGCCAGCCATGTGGAAAATGGCACCCTGGTAGAACTTGTTGTGACATTGCACTCCATATGATTTTATGAAAATATACTAATGAGTGTGAATATAATGTAACTGGAATATGCTTCATGCAAAAGGTCTCTTGTAAGGTATCATTACAAAGCTTACAAGCTACTGAGTGTGGTCATCCAATTTGTATAAATGTATCATTCTTGTATCTGAAACTAGAAATATGAAATATAACTCTGAGGTCCTATTGTAATTTTGCAAAGTGTGGGCCATTAATGGTGGTTTGGAATCTTGATGGCTCCCATCAATTAGGACAATTGGTTGTAAATGGCTCTGTTTACTTGCAAGCCTTCCTGTGAGTCAGGCCAGGAAGAATGAAGGCTTGGGGTCTCACAGGACATGTGACCATGTCACCTGGTACTGGAATCCATCTTAAACCTAGTGCTTTTCCATTTAGAAGGAGGCGTGTGGACCCAGAGAGACAAAAGATTCCCGCCTTGTGCCAAAGCTATATAAGGGGATGGAACAGAACAAAGGGGCTGCAGTCATGAGAAATCCCCTAGCTACCACCTAAGCTGGAACAAGGACTGTACCAGGGGGAAAGGATTGGGCCCAGAGTAGGAAGGAGTCATCTGTGAAAGAAGCTTATTGGAACATCTCTGAGGGTGAGATTTTATCTTTAATCAGTTTCTTAATGTATTAGGCTTAGACTTGCGTGTTTTGTTTCATTTTGCTTGGTAACTTACTTTGTTCTGTCTGTTATTACTTGGAACCACTTAGATCCTACTTTTTATATTTAATAAAATCACTTTTGCTTATAAATTAACCCAGAGTAAGTAATTAATTCCTGGGGGAGCAAATAGCTGTGCATCTCTCTCTATCAGTGTTATAGAGGGCAGACAATTTATGAGTTTACACTGTATAAGCTTTATACATAGTAAAACAGATTTATTTGGGGTTTGGATCCCATTGGGAGCTGGAAGCCTGCGTGCTAGAGCCAGGAGCACTTTTTAAGCTGTTTTCAGTTAAATCTGCAGCTTTTGGGGGACGTGGTTCAGACCTGGGTCTGTGTTTGCAGCAGGCTAGCATGTTTGGCTCAGCAAGACAGAGTACTGAAGTCCCAAGCTGGCAGGGAAAACGGGCTCAGAGGTAGTCTCAGCACATCAGGTGGCAGTCCCAAGGGGGTCTCTGCGATCGAACCCGTCACACTTGTATTTTAGCACCTCTGGCCCCCACTGCCTCCCCAGCCTCCCCACACACCCTCCATCACCCCGACCCCTGCTGCCTCCCCGGGCTCTTCACAAACCCCATCATCCCCAGTGCCTGCTGCTTCTCCCTCCCCTTTGTCCTGAATTCCCTTCCACAGACTCATACCCTAGAGTCCTTGCCTCTTGACCACATGGCCCACCCATAAGGCCAGACCTGTTAACACATGTTGTAAGAAGCCACTTAAAACGAAGTGGTAAATTTAACACCTCTGCAGTTGTAGGACAAAGGAGGGTTAGTAGGTCACAAATTGTTGTAATGAGCCACAAAACCAGTGTCTCTGTTGAGACCATGAATGTCTAGCAAACATGTCCCCATGCTTGTCTTCTGAAGGTGATGTGCAGGTTTCCTTTGAGGACAATGCCTAATAGGTCAGATAATGAGTGATCATACTGTGAAAGGTGTTCGCCTGTGGGTAATAGGGTGATTTTGTCTTTTACCGTTTTTCTGAGAGAGTTAATTTGAGAGCGGGTTTCACGTACATGGTTGTTGTGTGGGCATTTGATGCACTAGATAAGGTACACCACATGTTGTGATAGGCCCATGGATCTTGAAAGGTATGTTGTGGGAGGGGTATTGATCATTGTAGCAAGAGAATTAAGTGTCCAACTCCCACTGACTTTCAATAGGAGTTGGTCTTCCAACTCTCAGACATCTAAAATGTGTGTGTATTAAATCAGACTAAAACCTACATTTAATCATATAACATTGGAGAGTCTTCAATTTATTTGCACTGTGTGGGAAGACTCTCATTCATGGGAATGTCCTTTCATCTGCGTATTAAAACAGTAGACTTCATTGCCCAAAATTTAAGTCTAATATAGATATTTCTGAACTTACTGAAATAGATAATGTGTTCCCTGGTTGAACAGAGAGAAAAGAAGGGGAAGATCAAGATACTCTGACCCTAGCTTGATGTTCGTGTGTCACCCCTTTGATTAACAATTTGGCAGAGATATTGAGTAAAATTCTGTACAAACTTATACCTTGTGTGAGCCCACTGAAATCCATGGGATCACATGGAATAAAAGTCATAGCAGAACTTGGCCCATTGAGAGTTAGAAAAAACATTCTCTCCATATTTGTCTAAGACTCTTGGCTGAAATGTGAAGGCCTTTAAATGCTTTGGACTCTTATAACAGTTATTATTAACAAATGTGAGTTATTCTGAATAACATTTTACTGGAAGCATATCTTGAAACATATTAATGATTTTATTCAATATCTTAATGGAATAAAACTAAGCAAAATTGATGTTTTTAATTGATTTCCTATCTGAATAACACAGTTAGAGGAGGAGGCAGGCTCAGGATTCTAGCCAGAAAACTATTCTCAAGTGAGCAATCACTCACCGCCCATAACTTGGCACGGTATGCCAGTTGGGAAGTCACTTTGGCCTAAAAACTGACAGGCCTGGTTTTTGGCTTTAACCCTGTATCTGTAATAGAATCATAAAATTCCATCTAAAGATTTCATACTATCAACTATCATAATATCAACTTTATTATCATCTGTGTGAATTTTCCAAGAATTGGATTTAGAAAACCAGATTCTCAAGTATAATAACTAGTATTTTTAATTTTATTTTATGGTCACAGAACTAAGAAACTCAAACTCTTAAGGCAAGTCTACACTACCAGTTTAGTCAATCTAACTTACGTCGCTCAGGGGTGTGAAAAAGCTCCCCCCTCCCCAAGCGATGCAAGTTTGACGCTGTCCACACTGGTGTTATGTTGGCTCTCCAGCCAACATAGCTCATGCTTCTTGCCAAGGTGGCGTAATTATACTGACAGAAGAGTGCTCTCCGCTCGGCATAGCGCGTCTTCACCAGATGCGCTACAGCAGCGCAGCTGCATCAGTGCAGGTGCGCCGATGTAGCACTGTACTGTAGACTTGTCCTTAGAGTCGCAAATAACTAATTTTTCCAGCCATATCTCCTCAGGTTGCAAATTTGTCCACTCTGATAAACTAAGCAAAGTAGGTTACTATTTTTGTTAAGGAAAACCCAGTTGCTGCATGAAATGGTGGTAATACTTCAAAAGGTGGTACTCTTCCTTCTGCGTCTGTACTGAACCAATGCCTCATTATAGTGCTACAGGCCACAGTATTGCTGGAGGTTCCATCTTTTGAATAAGATGTAAAACTGAGACTCTTGCTTGTTGTGGTTATTAAAGATCTGAATACACTTTTCTAAATAGAGTCCTGATTATAGCTCAAGTTGGGTAATTACTAGGGCTGTCAAGCGATTAAAAAAATGAATCACGATTAATCACGCAATTAAAAAAATTAATTGTGATTAATCGCACTGTTAAACAATAATAGAAAAATATTTATTTCAATATTTCGGACGTTTTCTAAATTTTCAAATATATTTATTTCAATTATAACAGAATACATAGTGTGCAGTGCTAACTTATATTTATTTTTATTACAATTATTTGCACTGTAAAAAAAGAAATAGTATTTTTCAATTCACCGAATACAAGTACGGTAGTGCAATCTCTTTATTATGAAAGTTGAACTTACAAATGTAGAATTATGTACAAAAAAATAACTGCATTCAAAAATAAAACAATGTAAAAATTTAGAGCCTACAAGTCCACTCAGTCCTATTTCTTGTTCAATCGCTCAGACAAACAAGTTTGTTTACATTTGCAGGAGAGAATGCTGCCTGCTTCAGGTGACATTGTGAACAAGAAAGTGAGAACAGGTGTTCTCATTGCACTGTGGTAGCCAGTGTTGCAAGATATTTACATGTCAGATGTGCTAAAGATTCATATGTCCCTTCATGCTTCAACCACCATTCCAGAGGACGTGTGTCCATGCTGACAACAGGTTCTGCTCGATAACAATACAAAGCAGTGCGGACCAACGCATGTTAATTTTCATCATCTGAGTCAGATACCACCGGCAGAAGGTTGATTTTCTTTTTTGGTGGTTTAAGTTCTGTAGTTTCCACATCAGAGTGTTGCTCTTTTAAAACTTCTGAAAGCATGCTCCACACCTCGTCCCTCTCAGATTTTGGAAGGCACTTCAGATTCTTAAACCTTGGGTCATGTGCTGTAACTATCTTTAGAAATCTCACATTGGTACCTTCTTTGCATTTTGTCAAATCTGCAGCGAAAGTGTTCTTAAAACGAATAACATGTGCTGAGTCATTATCCAAGACTACTATAACATGAAATATATGGCAGAATGCGGGTAAAATAGAGCCGGAGACATTGAACTCCTTGGGGGAGAATTGTGTCACAAATTTAATTAACACATTATTTTTTTAACGAGCGTCATCAGTATGGAAGCATGTCCTCTGGAATGGTGGCTGAAGCATGAAGGGGCATACAAATGTTTAGCATATCTGACAAGTCAATGCCGGCTACAAAAGTCCCACATGAACCCCTGTTCTCACTTTCTGGTAACACTGTAAATAAGAAGTGGGCAGCATTATCTCCTGTCAATGTAAACAAACTTGTTTGTCTTAGCGATTGGCTGAATGAGAAGTAGGACTGAGTGGACTTGTGGGCTCTAAAGTTTTGTGTTGTTTTGTTTTTGAGTTCAGTTATGTAACAAAAAAAATCTACATTTGTAAATTGCACTTTCATGATAAAGAGATTGCACTACAGTACTTGTATGAGGTGAATTGAAAAATATTGTCCTTTTTGTTTATCATTTTTACAGTGCAAATATTTGTAATAAAAATAATAATACAGAATGAACAGTGTACACTTTGTATTTTGTGTTGTAATTGAAATCAATATATTTGAAAATGTAGAAAAACATCCAAAATATTTAATACATTTCAATTGGTATTCTATTGTTTAACAATGTGATTAAAATGGAGATTAATCACAACTAATTTTTTTAATCACATGAGTGAACTGCTATTAATCAACAGCTCTAGTAATTACATTCTACTGCCTCAATTTCCTGTATTTTATTTGGAAAAAATAATCCTCATTTTCCCTGCTAAAAACTGTTGTATAGCACTAAGTGCAGAAAAGCTGCTATGTTCTACGGAAAAGATACATATATTTCAGTGGCATGTAAGTGATGCTTACTTACTCTGATATAGGAACTCCTTAATGCCACCTGGCAAGCGGGCTACAGGAATGTCCTGATTCTGGTATGTACATTCTGGGTCAACAAAGGTGGTCATGTGAGGTCTTAAATCAAAGCTGGAGCACACCGGTCATTAATTTCATTGTGAAATGTATGTACAGAGATGTGTATATATACCGAAAATACATTTTAAAAGTCTATATCAAGGCAGGGTAGACAAACAGGTTTTCTGTCAGACAAGAAATATTTATTCACCAGTCTCCCTGTTGAGATGTAAATTAAGCATTGTAAGATAACACAATGGATAGCCATTTACATACAAAGTCAAGAGAGATGTGAAGTCAAGAGGTAAGAACACACAGGAAAAACAAGTGATGAGGGGTTATACTGCCTCTGAGTACAGACAATGAACTTTGGGGATATAAACAGAAGGCAAATCAGACAATCCTTTATCCTGCACCTAGGAAGTAAACAGGCAGTGTGTTTACATTTATGACAATGGGATCACAACCAGCCTCCATTGGAAATGCTACAGAAGACATTGGGTGAGATAAGACTTCTTTAGACAGCAGGCTAGTCCGTTAAGTTTAGTCTCTAGAAAGCATGTTATGATTTTGTTTTCTATATAACCCTTTGTTTCCATTATTCTTACTCACTATCTCTTGAATCTTTGGTAATAAATGTATCCTTGTTTTCACTATAAATATATCTAAATGCTGTGATATTAAGCAAGGTGCTGATCCTGAGCTAAATCATACAAGCTTTTGCATACACAGTTCCCTTGGGGATAGCCAACCTAGTATTTCTGAGGGTGTTCAGCGGAGAATGGGCTGGACACTACAGGGGGCTGCTTCAGAAGGGCTCAGGGACTGGAGTGTACTTACCTACAAAGCAAAGCAAGGGCTACCATTGCCTGGTAGTGTTAGGGAGCTGAAACACAGCTCAGCACAAGCAAGTCTTCCTCACACTGGAGGCAGGGGGATACCTAGATAGCTCACAGTCCTAGGTACCCCAAGAACTGTCACATATACCTACAATACATAAGCCCTAATTCTGTAAAAACTTACACACATGCTTATGATGCATGTGAATACTCCCATTAACTTCAGTGTATTACTCACATGTGTAAAGCTAAGCATGTGTGTCCTTGAAAATTGGGATCATAGTCTATAAAGTACTTTGGAATCCTATATGATGAAAAGTACAATATATATCTGAATTATTGTAATTCATCTACATTCCACAACTGGGGTACAAAAATAGATAAGTTGGTTTTTTATGCCTGGCAGTTTAATACTACTTTATGCCTTACTGCTGTTTCTGCTCCATATTGTATTAATCCCTAGCCTTTAAGGTCATCCTCACATTGTTTCTGGAATCCAAAATGTGAGATGATTTACCTCACATGGAAGCTTCTCACTCTAATTTTTTCTTACTCAATCAATGAACACAAATTAATGCATTACTTGAGCTCCAGTGAAACATCTTACAACATCTAAAGCAGATGACAAAGTCTGCTTTCAGTAGTGATTAATGTACAATACCATGACCTTTCAACATTCCTATGTCATCTTTATACTCTGCTCAGTTATAGTTACAGTTATATATATATACACACACACACAGACAGACCAAAAACCCAATGATTTTTAGCCTGGAACAACAGACCTGACTATTTTCTTCAGTTCTACCATCGGCTAATATCGTATAGGCCTAAAGTAAGTATGCTTCACTTATCAATTTGCATAGCAAACCTCCTTGGCTTTCCCCAGTCTAATATTCTTCCTCATTAGGATTTTAAGAACAGAAAACATAATTATTATGAAACCATTGGCCTCTATCACAAATGCATGAGACTAGATTAGTTTTTTGACAAGGAATTCAGCTTATGAGCACTTGTTGATACACATCATAAGATGTAGCCTGTTCATATTATCTTAATTCTGTCTAATTATTCATTTACATCTAAATATAAACTCTTAATTTTATTTCTGTTTAGCTGTGGAAACTAACAAATTAAGTCAAGTATCAGAGGGGTAGCCGTGTTAGTCTGGATCTGTAAAAGCAGCAGAGAATCCTGTGGCACCTTATAGACTAACAGAGGTTCTGCAGCATGAGCTTTCGTGGGTGAATACCCACTTCTTCGGATGCAAGTGCATCCGAAGAAGTGGGTATTCACCCACGAAAGCTCATGCTGCAGAACCTCTGTTAGTCTATAACAAATTAAGGAGATTTACCTCTGCTGCTGAGGAAACTAAAAAGCTGTCAGATATTTTATCATCTCCGTGTGTCTTACAACTCTTCAGAAATGCCAGTGCCATAGCATGCCTTTACCAACCACAAACTGAAAGTTGCCTGTTTGGGTTAATTGCCCTCTGAGGATTCATGTGGATAACGAGAGAAGCCATTATTAGTAAAACAACTAAAAAAAGTTAAATACCTAAAGACAGTCTGCCAACTTACACCTTTGTCTGAAATTTATTTTACCTACTGTTGTGAGTTCTCCCTGTTGTTTCTGTGGGTCTTCCGCATTGTAAAAAGGAAGAGAAAAACGTTTTTAAATAGGCTGTCATTGCAAAAGTACAGAAACTGGCAAGGAGACTCAGGTTCAGGGATAGTACCTGAAATTACTTTAAACATTTCTTTGAATACATAAGTGGATTTCAACTTGCCAGTGACCTGTAAATTTGTTGTTTGCTGCACAAAAGGGATGAACTGCTCAGTTCTAGCACTGGCAGAGAAAATGCCTCAAACTTTCTGAAGACTACAAAGTACAACGAATGTGATGCTAGTGAAACTGCTCAAAATACAGTTAATTATAAATAGAAGAAATGGACAACATATTTCATTTAGAAAAATTACTGAAATAAGTTATTTTACATAAAGTAAAACAGGTAATTTCAAATTTCATCTGTAGTCAAGAAAGATCTGCACATACCTCTGTAATAAATAGATACTTTTATTGTGTAAAGATAATATTTTCCAGTTTCAGAGCTGACATCCTTATTATGAGCCTGATATTACTTCTATTGAAATCAATGACCATACTATTGGCTTCATTGGGAGCAGGAGCAAACCTTAAATGGGGCTGACTGTGTCCTGTGAATAACAAACTTTAAACAGCTGAAAATGGACACTGTCAAATAGTTTAGGTAGCACAGACAATGGAACTCCATACTTTGCTGGACTGACCTTCCACACAAGCCAGTGTTTAAAGCAACACTGATCAGAGTCAGGATGTGAACTTGATTGTTAGAGTGAAAGGTAATTGTATCTTAGTCCCTCTCGTTATGACCTTGATCCAGCAAAACACATAAGCATGAGCTTAACTTTAAGCATGTGAGTAGAGGATCAGTCTATATAAAATTATCTTGTTTCTCTTAGTATTTGTCACCTGTGCCTAGTGTGTCCATTTTTGAAAATTATGCCTGTTTTCAGTTTTCTTTTATTAGGAGCAGGAGCAGTAAAATAGAACAAAAAAACCCCATCAAAATTCTACCTGTACCTGTATATGAAAGCTATTAATGGAAAAACTAAAGGCATTTTTCACTTCCACAATTAATTAATAGAAGGTTTCAGTCTAAACATAAGAGACTTATATTCAGCTGACAAAACAAGTCATCTTCTTGAACAATTCACTTTGGAAATGTCCAATAATAAACTAGACATTTACAGAATTGCATGTCCAGCTTACTAGATGTCTATCCGTCTTTCACAGGGGATCCTGGTAGATCTATTATTTCTATAGCTCCTGCCACCCAGGAGAGTGAACTAGATGACCTCTTGAGGTCCCTTCCAGCCCTACTTTTCTATGGTTCTATGACCATATAGCCTGAATTTCTGAGGTGCTCAGCACCCAACATTCCCATTTAATTCAGTTGGAATTGTGGGTGCTTGGTACTACTCAAAAATAGGCCTTAAAGTTCCTAGATGTAGCTTCAGGCACCTCCTATTTTCTTCTCATGTACTGTTATTTTACTTACAAATAAAAAACGTGAGCGCCAATAAATCTGTTCTGGTCCTGAAGAACTTAACACAAAAGATCAACAATGCTGCTGAATGCCAGAGCTGTCTAAGCCTGAAAACCATCTTTGTTTAGAAATCAAGTTACCAAAAGGCAGGGTGCAGTGATTTTAATGAAGAGCTGGGATATCTGTCATTTTTTGAGTGCAGTACCCTGCAGCCTATGCCCAACATAAATGCACTCTACTGGCCCAGTATACGAGTACTACTAGTAGAAATAACAGAAACACAACACTGTTTCTTTTCAGTGCAGTCCCAAAGGGGCTAAGTATTTAGGACTCAAATGGACGTTTTAAGGATCACCCAGACCAGTAAGGTGTTCTGTCACCACCTGCCCTGTAACCTTGGGTGCCTTTATGCTGTGCAGCTTTGGTTCAGGTCCCTGACACCAGCAGCCAGCCCACAAGCACAGTCTGACCCTGGCTTCCACCAGCCTAGTTACTCTTTGAAGGATGACACCAACAGTCCTTTCAGTCCCAAGACTCCCCAAACCCATCCTTCTCAAGTGCTTAACTACCAGACACTCAGACTTTTCCCCTCTGGTTCGTCACCCCGGAAGGTGTAAAACCAGCCTCCATTTATCAGCTCACTTTGGCATATACACTCCACACAGTTTGCACAACAGAGACCTGTTTGACAGAAAAGCCACAGATTCAAAGATGAAGTAATAAGGGAAGCAAACACACAAGTTACACAGAAATTAAACATAAAAACGCAATATCAGGCTTTACGCTTCTATACTAGATAAAATCCCTTTTCTAATACAAGTTACCTATTGCCTTTGAACAGTTTCTTAGTGTACCCCTATCCATAGGGGGATCCAGTGTTCACACACAGCCTCCCATCTCCAAGACTGTGCCTCAAGTTCTGGATTCATACCCCTCCATTTTAAAAATATTTTTGCAGTTTTTTCCCCTCAGCCACTATAGATATTAAAAGTGGGGAAAAACACTTTCCTTTCTTAGTTTTCAAAGACTGGGGTTTTCTTTTCAGTTTCAAGCTGTTCCCATTTGCCTTGATGGTTCCTCAGAGTTTTTTCCTGACCTGGACGATGGCTTCGAGCCAGTCTCATCTAGGGTTGCCAACTGTCTAATCCAGAGGTGGGCAAACTACGGCCCATGGGCCACATCCGGCCCGCGGGACTGTCCTGCCCGGCCCTTGAGCTCCCGGCCGGGGAAGCTAGCCCCGGCCCCTCACCCGCAGTCACGCCGCCGTGCAGGCAGCGCTCTGGGCGGCGGGGTTGCGCGCTCCTGCCGAGCAGCACGGCAGCATGTCTGGCTCCAGCTGAGTGGCGCAGCTGCCAGACATGCTGCTCTGAGCGGCATGGTAAGGGGGCCGGGGAGTTGGATAGGGGCAGGGGGCAGTCAGGGGACAGGGAGCAGTGGGCGGTTGGATGGGGCGGAGGTTCTGGGGGGCAGTCAGGGGACGGGGAGGGGTTGGATAAGCATGGGAGTCCCAGGGGGCCTGTCAGGGGTGTGGATAGGGGTCAGAGTAGTCAGGGGACTGGGAGCAGGAGAGGTTGGATAGGGGTTGGGGTCCCGGGGGCGGTTAGGGGCGGGGGGTCCCGGGAGGGGACAGTCAGGGGACAAGGAGCAGGGGGGGTTGGATGGGTTGGGAGTTCTGAGGGGGGGCGGGAAGTGGGAGAGATCGGATAGGGGGCGGGGGCCAGGCTCTTTGGGGAGGCACAGCCTTCCCTACTCGGCCCTCCATACAGTTTTGCAACCCCAATGTGGCCCTCGGGCCAAAAAAGTTTGCCCACCCCTGGTCTAATCACACAAACCCAAACGTCCTTGCCCTGCCTCCAGCCCCACCCTTTCCCCCAGGGGGCTCCTGGCTGGGGTAGGGGGTTGGGGTGCAGGAGTGGGTGCGGGGTGTAGGTTCTGGCCGGGAAGTGCTTACCTTGGGCAGCTCCTAAACAGCGGCACAGTGGAGCTAAGGCAGGCTCCCTGCCTGCCCTGGCCCCGTACCGCTCCCAGAAGCGCCTGGCACATCCCTGTGGTCCCTTCGGGGAGGAAGGGGGCTCCGCGCGCTGCCCATACCCACAAGCGCCACCCCCGCAGCTCCCAGTGGCCGCAGTTCCAGCTGCAGGGACGTGCCAGCCACTTCTGGGAGTGGCGCGGGGTCAGGGCCGCCCAGAGGGGGGGCCAAGTGGGGCAATTTGCCCCACGCCCCGGGCCCCGCAGGGGCCCTGTAAGCGGCCGGCAGGGGGCTCGATCCTCGCAGGAGCGGCCGGGAGCCAGGCCGCCTCACTACACGGCCTGGCAAAGCAGATCAGTCTCCAGGTTCCGGTCCCTAGGCAGGGACGGAGCAAACCCACAGGGTTAGTAAATTGAGCCCGGGCCCTCAGTCAGGGCGGGGCAGCAGACAGTGGCTCTAGGCTCAGACCCTCAGGCAGGGGCTGAGCAAACAGAGTCAGTAAATTGGGCCCAGGCCCTCAATCAGGGCGGGGCAGTAACCAGCAGTTTATGTTCAGGCCCTCAGGCAGGGGCTGAACAAACCCAACGTCAGTAGGGCTCAGACCCTCAGGCCGGGGCTGAGCAAACACAGAGTTAGCAGGGCTCAGGCCCTCAGGCAGGGGCTGAGTAAACACAGAGTCAGTAGGGCTCAGACCCTCAGGCAGGGGCTGAGCAAACACAGAGTCAGTGGGGCTCAGGCCTCAGGCAGGGGCTGAGCAAACCCAGAGTCAGTAGGGCTCAGACCCTCAGGCAGGGGCTGAGCAAACACACACACTCGTGCACTGTGGGGGAGGAGAGAGACTGCCACCCGAGCTAGGGGTGGCAGGGGGGACACAGGCCCACCCACTCCACTGTGTCCCGGCCCGGGGCCCTAACAGCAGCAGTCGGTCTGCTGCTGGGTCAGTGGGGATCCTGACCGCAACACACTGACATAGGCTCGGGGCCTTCTACTGCCAGACCGGGGTCGGCAATCCCCGGGCCACTTCCAATCTCCCCCTCCTCCATGGGTACCTGCTCTGTACTGGTGTCTGGCGCTTCCTCCACTGTGTCCCAGATCATGGGCTCCTCCGGGTAGTGAGCGCTGGGCAGGCTGGGCAGCTCCGCAGGCTCCTCGGCGAGGGGGTGCGCAGGCTGCTCCGCAGGGTCCCGGACCTGGGACCGGCTCGGCCAGTCCTCTTCGGGATACCGAGCTCGGGGCAGGCTCGGCCAGTCCTCTTCGGGATACCGAGCTCGGGGCAGGCTCGGCCAGTCCTCTTCGGGATACCGAGCTCGGGGCAGGCTCGGCCAGTCCTCCTCGGGATACCGAGCTCGGGGCAGGCTCGGCCAGTCCTCCTCGGGATACCGAGCTCGGGGCAGGCTCGGCCAGTCCTCCTCGGGATACCGAGCTCGGGGCAGGCTCGGCCAGTCCTCCTCGGGATACCGAGCTCGGGGCAGGCTCGGCCAGTCCTCCTCGGGATACCGAGCTCGGGGCAGGCTCGGCCAGTCCTCCTCGGGATACCGAGCTCGGGGCAGGCTCGGCCAGTCCTCCTCGGGATACCGAGCTCGGGGCAGGCTCGGCCAGTCCTCCTCGGGATACCGAGCTCGGGGCAGGCTCGGCCAGTCCTCCTCGGGATACCGAGCTCGGGGCAGGCTCGGCCAGTCCTCCTCGGGATACCGAGCTCGGGGCAGGCTCGGCCAGTCCTCTTCGGGATACCGAGCTCGGGGCAGGCTCGGCCAGTCCTCCTCGGGATACCGAGCTCGGGGCAGGCTCGGCCAGTCCTCCTCGGGATACCGAGCTCGGGGCAGGCTCGGCCAGTCCTCCTCGGGATACCGAGCTCGGGGCAGGCTCGGTCCCGCCGGAGCTCGGGCCGGAGCGTCTGTTCTCTCCGGCCGCCGGGCTGCAACTGAGCGCTGGGCTGAGGCTTTTATACTTCCTGTCCCGCCCCTTGACTTCCGGGGGGCGGGAACAGGCGGCAGTGGCTCCGCCCACTGTGGTGGCTGTTCTGGCTCCTCACGCTCAGGAGCGGCCGGGAGCCAGGCCGCCTCACTACACGGCCCCCCCCTTAAGGCTGGCTCCCGTGCAGCGGGGCCGGCCCATTCCACACCCCCCAGACGGAAGAGGAAGTCTGCATTAGCATGGTCCTTCCCGGCCCGATGACGCATAGTAAATGCATAGGGCTGGAGGGCCAAGTACCACCGCTGCAACCGCATGTTGTGGTCCTTCATCCGGGCCAACCACTGAAGGGCAGAGTGGTCTGTGACCAAGGTGAAGGGGACTCCCAGGATATAATACCTGAGTGCGTCACAGGCCCACTTCACAGCGAGGGCTTCCTTTTCGACCACCGCGTAATTTTTCTCCCGGGGGCACAGCTTCCGGCTGATGTACAGTACCGGATGCTCTTCCCCCTCCACTTCTTGGGAAAGGACGGCCCCGAGTCCCACTTCCGAGGCATCTGTCTGTAGGACAAATGTCTGGTTAAAGTCCGGACTGTACAAGACCGGCTCACTGCAGAGGCTCGTCTTGAGTGTCTGAAAGGCGTTGTCGCACTCGGGGGTCCATGTCACCTGCCGCGGGCTATCCTTTGTCAGGAGCCCCGTTAAGGGGGCGGCAATCGCCGCGAATTGGGGGATAAACCGTCGATAATACCCTGCCAGCCCTAGAAACTGGCGCACCTGGCGCTTCGTGGCTGGCGGGGGGCAGGTTGCGATGGCTTGGACCTTGTCGACAAGGGGTTTTACCTGCCCGTGCCCGATAGTATACCCTAGGTACGTGGTCTCTTGCCAGGCGATGCGGCATTTTTTTGGGTTGGCTGTTAGTCCGGCAGTCCGCAGGGACCTCAGGACCGCCGCGTCTCTTTCCAGATGGTGCTCCCACCGAGGACTATAAATGACCACGTCATCTAGATAGGCGGCCGCGTAGTCCTGATGTGGCTGGAGGAGGCGATCCATCAAACGCTGAAACGTGGCTGGGGCCCCGTGGAGGCCGAACGGCATCCGAGTAAATTGGTACAGGCCCGTGGGGGTGGCGAACGTGGTCTTCTCCTTGGAGGCTGGTTCCAGGGGAATCTGCCAGTACCCTTTACTGAGGTCGAGGGTGGTAACATAGCGGGCCTCTCCCAACCGGGTTAACAGCTCATCTATTCGAGGCATAGGGTACGCATCAAACGTGGAGACTGCGTTGACCCGCCTAAAGTCAATGCAGAATCGTCGCGAGCCGTCGGGCTTTGGCACCAACACTACCGGGCTCCGCCACTCGCTTGGTGAGGGTTCAATTACCCCCAAGTCCAGCATATTCCGTCCCTCCTCCTCAACGACCTGCCTCCGGTGATACGGCAAGGGCCTGGTCGCGCCCCGAATCACCACCCCTGGTTCTGTCTGGATCCGATGATATACCAGGGTAGTGACCCCCGGTTGAGCGGTGAAGGTGCGGGAGAAGGCTTGCAAGAGGCACCGGGTCTGTTTGAGCTGGTCTTCGGTTAGGGTCTCCCCGAGGCGGGGTTCCCCGGGGTCCTCACTATGGGTTACCTGGGGTCCTAGCTCCGGTTCCGGCGGATAGGGGTTGATCAAGAGACCCTCACGTTCTCGCCAGGGCTTGAGGAGGTTGACGTGATACCGTTGGGTCTTTTTCTTCCGGTCCGGCTGACTGATTTCATAGTTAACTGGACCCACCTTCCGGACTACCTCATATGGCCCTTGCCACCGGGCCAGGATCTTCGATTCACTGGAGGGAAGGAGGAGTAATACTCGGTCTCCGGGCTGAAAGTCCCGAGTCTGGGCGTCCCGGTTATAAGTCTGGGCCTGGATGTTCTGGGCGGTTTTCAGATTCTCCCGCGCCAGGGCCCCCGCCTGCTTCAGGCGCTCCTGAAGCTGGAGTACATACTTTAAGAGGCCCTGGGCCGGCGATGGCGTTTGCTCCCAGGTTTCCCTCATGAGATCCAGCAGGCCCCGAGGTCGCCGCCCGTACAGCAACTCGAAGGGTGAGAACTGGGTTGAAGATTGAGGAACTTCCCGCACCGCCAGGAGCAGGGGTGGAAGGAGCTGGTCCCATCGGCGAAGGTCCTCCTGGGGAAACCTACGCAACATCTCTTTCAGCGTCCGATTGAATCTTTCAACCAGCCCATCTGTCTGGGGATGGTATACGGACGTCCGGAGTTGTTTTATCCCCAGGAGTTCGCACACCTGCTTGAGCAGTCGGGACGTAAAATTGGTCCCCTGATCCGTGAGGATCTCCCGGGGCAGGCCGACACGGGCGAAGACCTTTACCAGCTCAGCTGCAATGGTGCGGGCAGTGATGGTTCGGAGAGGGACTGCTTCGGGGAACCTGGTAGCATAGTCCATTATTACTAAAATATACTGGAACCCGGCGCTGCTCTTAGGGAGTGGCCCCACCAGGTCCATGGCCACCCGTTCGAAGGGAGTCTCAATCAGTGGCATGGGGACCAGCGGGGCCTTGGGAGTTCGGGCTGGGGCAGCCAACTGGCATTCCGGGCAAGAGTTGCAATAATTCTTTACCTCCTGGTATACCCCTGGCCAGAAGAAGCGCCCCAAGATCCGAGCCAGGGTCTTCTCGTGGCCGAGGTGCCCAGCCGCAGGGATGTCGTGAGCCAGCTTCATGACAGCCCGGCGGTGACACCGCGGCACCAGGAGTTGTGTCCGGGTATCCTCCGTACGGGGGTCCCTCTCTACACGATACAGGCGCTCCTGCCGCAGCTCGAAGTGCGGCCATTGCGCCGCTCGTTGGGGTTCGAGGACCGTCCCATCCACGGATGCCAGCTGGTCATATATCCGCCTGAGTGTGGGGTCGGCTCGTTGATCTCGGCAAAAGTCCGTAGGTGCCGAGGGATCCTCCCCCACTCCCGGGGGAGGGTCCTCACCTCCCCCTGTCGGGTTGGCGGGGTTGGAGGCTTCCCCCCCACTTTCCTCAATCTCTGGGGCCTCCCCCTCCAAGGCTGGCGTGGCCTGGGGGCTACTGTCGGCGTGGCGCCGTAGTACGGTGGAGAACTCGGGCCAGTCCCGGCCCAGGATCACCGGGTACGCCAGCCGTGGGGCGAGTCCCACTGTCATCAGCCGGGTGACCCCGTCAATGGTCAGCTGGGCCCTGGTACTCGGGTAGGGCCGTATATCTCCGTGTATACACTGCAGCTTAATCTTCCCCAGGCGGTTGTCCGCCCGTGGGCCCATGGTCTGACAGACCAGTGTCTGGCCGCAGCCGGAATCGAGGAGGGCCATCGTCAGGCGCCCCTCAACGACCACCGGCACGGTGATCTTGGCCGCTTGCGGACGCCGGGCACGGCCTTCCCCTGCGTAAACCTGGCCAAAGGCACATTCCCGGCCTGGGCAGTCCCGCTGTAAATGGCCATCCTCTCCGCAGGAAAAGCAGGGCCCCAGGTTGGCTTGTCCCTTCCGCGGCCGGATCCCGGGGCTACCTCCCAGCGGATTCCGGTGGTCCCCTCTGGCTGCAGGTAGTGGGGTCCGAGCAGGTCTCCCGGAGGACACAGCGGTACGGGTGCGGGCCTCTGCTCCGCGGGAGGAAGCACGTCCATCTGGGAGGGTGGGCGCCCCTTTTTTCTCGGGGTTGTGGCGCTCCGTCCGGGGCGGGGCGGTCCGTCCAGCCGAACCCAGCGGGGCCTCCGCCGCAAGGAAATCCTCCATCAATGTAACAGCCGCGGCCACTGTCGTCGGCCTATGGCGGAGGACCCAGGATCTCCCTCGCGGCGGGAGTACATGGGCGAACTGCTCTAGGACTACCTGCTCCATCAGCTCCTCTGATGTCCGGCGTTCGGGCTGTAGCCACTTTTTACAGGTCTCCCGAAGCTCTTGGGCCACCATCCGAGGCCGGGCCCCTAAAGGATACGCCAGGCTTCTAAACCGCTGTCGGTAGGTCTCTGGACTCACATCCAGGGCATCCAGAACAGCGGCTTTTACTCGTCGGTAGTCTTGGGCTGCCTCCACAGACAAGCCCCGATAGACTGTCTGGGCAGTCCCCGTTAAGTATGGGGCCAGGATGGTGGCCCATTGGTCCTGGGCCCAGCCCGCGACGACGGCCACCCGCTCGAATGTGACGAGGAAGGCCTCGGGGTCGTCGCCGGGCCCCATTTTCGTCAGTCGAATCGGGGGGCTGGGCCGCGGGGCCCCTACAGCAACTCCTGGCTGGGGTTCCCCCGGTCGCGTCAGTGCCGCTGCGAGCTGCTGGACCCATTGCCGCTGAAAGTCCTGGTGCTGGGTAACCAGGGTCTGGATAAGCTGCCGTTGTTGGGAGCCTAGCTGCTCGACGAGCTGCTGCTGCTGTTGCTGGTGGGAGGCCTGTTGCTCCTGTTGCTGTTGCGACTGGGCCGCCTGTTGTCGCTCCTGGCTCTCCGTCATGAGGGCCAGGAGCTGGGATAGATCCATCTCTCGGGCGGGAGGCCTCTCTCCCGCGGCCCCCTTTTCACCGGCGTCAAGAGCTCGCGCCCACATCCTGGGCGAGACTCCTCAGAGAAGGCACCACGTGTAAGCGGCCGGCAGGGGGCTCGATCCTCGCAGGAGCGGCCGGGAGCCAGGCCGCCTCACTACACGGCCTGGCAAAGCAGATCAGTCTCCAGGTTCCGGCCCCTAGGCAGGGACGGAGCAAACCCACAGGGTTAGTAAATTGAGCCCGGGCCCTCAGTCAGGGCGGGGCAGCAGACAGTGGCTCTAGGCTCAGACCCTCAGGCAGGGGCTGAGCAAACAGAGTCAGTAAATTGGGCCCAGGCCCTCAATCAGGGCGGGGCAGTAACCAGCAGTTTATGTTCAGGCCCTCAGGCAGGGGCTGAACAAACCCAACGTCAGTAGGGCTCAGACCCTCAGGCAGGGGCTGAGCAAACACAGAGTTAGCAGGGCTCAGGCCCTCAGGCAGGGGCTGAGTAAACACAGAGTCAGTGGGGCTCAGGCCTCAGGCAGGGGCTGAGCAAACCCAGAGTCAGTAGGGCTCAGACCCTCAGGCAGGGGCTGAGCAAACACAGAGTTAGCAGGGCTCAGGCCCTCAGGCAGGGGCTGAGTACACACAAAGTCAGTGGGGCTCAGGCCTCAGGCAGGGGCTGAGCAAACCCAGAGTCAGTAGGGCTCAGACCCTCAGGCAGGGGCTGAGCAAACACAGAGTCAGTGGGGCTCAGACCCTCAGGCAGGGGCTGAGCAAACACACACTCAGTGGGGCTCAGGCCTCAGGCAGGGGGTGAGCAAACCCAGAGTCAGTAGGGCTCAGACCCTCAGGCAGGGGCTGAGCAAACACAGAGTCAGTGGGGCTCAGACCCTCAGGCAGGGGCTGAGCAAACACAGAGTCAGTGGGGCTCAGGCCCTCAGGCAGGGGCTGAGCAAACACAGACACTCGTGCACTGTGGGGGAGGAGAGAGACTGCCACCCGAGCTAGGGGTGGCAGGGGGGACACAGGCCCACCCACTCCACTGTGTCCCGGCCCGGGGCCCTAACAGCAGCAGTCGGTCTGCTGCTGGGTCAGTGGGGATCCTGACCGCAACACACTGACATAGGCTCGGGGCCTTCTACTGCCAGACCGGGGTCGGCAATCCCCGGGCCACTTCCAATCTCCCCCTCCTCCATGGGTACCTGCTCTGTACTGGTGTCTGGCGCTTCCTCCACTGTGTCCCAGATCATGGGCTCCTCCGGGTAGTGAGCGCTGGGCAGGCTGGGCAGCTCCGCAGGCTCCTCGGCGAGGGGGTGCGCAGGCTGCTCCGCAGGGTCCCGGACCTGGGACCGGCTCGGCCAGTCCTCTTCGGGATACCGAGCTCGGGGCAGGCTCGGCCAGTCCTCTTCGGGATACCGAGCTCGGGGCAGGCTCGGCCAGTCCTCCTCGGGATACCGAGCTCGGGGCAGGCTCGGCCAGTCCTCCTCGGGATACCGAGCTCGGGGCAGGCTCGGCCAGTCCTCCTCGGGATACCGAGCTCGGGGCAGGCTCGGCCAGTCCTCCTCGGGATACCGAGCTCGGGGCAGGCTCGGTCCCGCCGGAGCTCGGGCCGGAGCGTCTGTTCTCTCCGGCCGCCGGGCTGCAACTGAGCGCTGGGCTGAGGCTTTTATACTTCCTGTCCCGCCCCTTGACTTCCGGGGGGCGGGAACAGGCGGCAGTGGCTCCGCCCACTGTGGTGGCTGTTCTGGCTCCTCACGCTCAGGAGCGGCCGGGAGCCAGGCCGCCTCACTACAGGCCCCCACGAGAATATAGTATTCTATAGTATTGCAACTTTTTTTTATGGAAGGGGCCCCCAAAATTGCTTTGCCCCAGGCCCCCTGAATCCTCTGGGCGGCCCTGGCCAGGGCAGGCAGGGAGCCTGCCTTAGCCCCGCTGCACCACCATACTTTCAGCACCTAAAATCTCCCGGTTTGGCTTCAGTAGCCTCCAGGAGATAGGGCGTGAATCCGGAAGACTCCCCACGAAATCGGGAGGGCTGGCAATCCTAGTATCATCTAATTGGGGAGGTAGCCCTTCTTTGCCTTATTGCCTCACTGCCCAGTTGTGAGGTGATGCTGAAATTGTACCACAATTACCATTACAATTTTCTATCTATCTATACACACACGGACACATTCTTACCCATAATTGTGTGTGTGTGTGTGTGTGTGTATACAGGTCTGTCGCATCTTAGGCGCATTTAACATGCGCGATTTCAGCTTTACACGGTCGGCAAAAACAAGGAAGAAAAAAAAAAAGAGAAAAATATCAATTTAAATACTGTTTCTGTAGTGTGGGCGATTCCGCCCGCCATTACACTCAATGTAATTTTGACTATACGCGATTTTCGCTTTATGCGCTGACTGCGGAACGTAACCCCAGCGTAAGATGAGACAGACCTGTATATATATATATATGAAAGCTGTAATGCACTGAACTTCATAGTCATTATGATATACATATATACATATACATATATACATATATGTATATGTATATATGTATATGTATATCATAATGACTATGAAGTTCAGTGCATTACAGCTTTCATTAAAGACTTTACTTGCATATTTTATAGTACAATTAGCACAGTCAGTTGGTTTGGGTTTAAACCTTCAGTTCTCCCCTGGGGGTGTCTGGAGCCTGATTGTCATGTGGAACTCACTGATATTAATGGGAGATACAAGTGTGAAGGGACTGCAAGCTCTCTGTGGGTCCAGGGCCTGTGTGAGGGCAGGAGGTGTCTGAGGGAGACTGCATCTGTGGTCTGGGACATCCACTGTCCCCTAACAAGCCCTTTGGGGAATTTGTGCAATAGGTAATACAGATCCAGACTCTTTTTTTGCCCCCTCAATGCTGTGAAGCCCCCCTTCATGAATGTCCCAAAATCAGCTACCCATATGGGAGTCCCTGAAAATATGGCTCTGTTGGGCAAGGAAGCCACAGACATGGCATGGGAGCTGGGGCCTCTGTACCGATGGCCCTGTGTCCATTTTGGAGCTTTCTGCAGGACAGAGGGTAGAACCACTTGCTTCTTTAGCTAGGGAAAAATGGTAAGAGGGTAAAGTCTGGTTCTCCAGTGGCAGAAGAGAGTCCTCAAGCAGTACCACCCATGCTTGCTCTCACAGGTTCTTTTGCAGAAGGCCATAATCTGTTTTGGCCCCAAGAGTTTTGTAAAGACGATAATGAGAACTCATTAAAATATTACCAATTTTTAAGGGATAGAAAAATATTAATCTGCTGCGTTGAAATAGAAGGGGGGGGGGGGAAATAGAAGGAACCAGAGTAAGTGCTTAGATAACACTAAATCTCTGCTGAAATACTTAGTTTAAAAGGCAAATGGAGAATGAAGAGGCTTGTAAGCAATCTAACTCGTAATACAACTATTACATTTGGTAGAAGGGGTAAATTAATTGAAGCACTATGCAGTACTATAGGGCATCAGAAAAAATACATATAATGAATATTTTATTTATATGCAAACCTGAACATTTGTACCAAGCACTGCATAACACAAAGAACTAGAAATAAAATGGTAGAGTGGAACAGGGAACCACAGACAAAGTTTGACAGGACCTGGATGCTAGAACAAAAGTCTTCAGGGGAACAGAAGAGAGGTACACAAAAGGATTGGAGCAGACAGAGGGTGGGTGTAAGAAGCTACTGGGCCACTTAATCACAATGGTCTAATGAGATTGAATTAAACTATTAAACAGAAGAAGGAAGCCTATGGCAATGGCTGGATTGGTAACGTGAAATTAAAGGTATGTCTACCCCGCAGCCTGGAGCGAGCCTCCCAGCCCAGGCAGGCAGACGGACTTGCACAAGTACACTAAAAATAGCAGTGTGAACACTGTGGCTCTGGGGGAGACTCAGGCTAGCCACCCAAGCTCAGACCCAGGGGGCTAGGTGGGCTTAAGAGCTCAAGCTGCTGCCCGAGCCATTACAGCCACACTGCTATTTTTAGCCTGCTAGCTCGAGCCCTGCTAGTGCACGTCTGTCTACCTGGGCTGAGAGGCTTGCTCTCAGCTGCAGCATAGACATGGCCTATGGGGTCAATTGTGCCTTTGCCACAATCCCTATACAGTGGACAGCATGTAACTGTGATGTCTCAGGAGCAGAACAGGAAGCAGATTGACACTCAGAGTCATCATTTGCCTCATGATTTCTTCCTGCTCCGCAGGGGTGGATGTAAACCTGCTCCAGCCCTTAATTCCTGGTGTGGCATATGTCTCCTGTTACAATGGTGCAGCCGGCCTGGCCTGC
The DNA here is from genome assembly GCA_003942145.1 of Platysternon megacephalum. Taxonomy (NCBI): domain Eukaryota; kingdom Metazoa; phylum Chordata; order Testudines; family Platysternidae; genus Platysternon; species Platysternon megacephalum. The sequence continues at coordinate 5,735,027 of QXTE01000101.1, forward strand.
ACGTATTTGGGTGGGGACAGGTGGCACTGGCAATCCACCCTCTTCCTGCCCACATGTGCAGGGGGTGTAGAGACCCTGTGGGGACTGCTCTCCCATCTGTGCTATTTGTGATATGGGTCGGCAGCATGGGATACAACCTAGCCCTACACTAATAAACTCCTGAATGGAAAACCATAGGGTTTGGGACACTACTAGACATTACCTGTACAATCCTAAAAATTAGCTGAAAGAAAGGAACAGTTTTCATACTATAATGCTACACTATTTAATAAAGTAGCTATGACTCAACCAAGAGGTCACTGATGTTGCATACAAAAAAAATTAGTTTTTAAAACTATATGAACTTGACCATATGCATGTAGCTTGAAGCAAATCTTTGTTTCCTTTTCTGTAAAAAGGGAGAAAGTTACCCACAGGAATGCTATAAACTTTTATTTCAGTGGGAGCAGGAACAGGCTCCAGATTATTAATTGTTATGTGTATTAAAAATAGTGTATGGAGGCTCCATCTGAGCTAGGTCCCCACTGTGCTAGGCACTGTACATAAGCCTACTAAGAGACAGTCCTTGCCCCGATGAGCTTACAAACTAAATAGATTAGACAGGCAAGTGTGGGAAAGGGAAGTATTATTAACCCCCCCTTTCATAGATGGGTATAGAAAGATTAAGTAATTCCCACAAGGGCACCAGAATTTTCTACCAGGAGTTACGAGGGATTATACTACTCTAGGAATGAAACCCAACTCTTGAATCCCTGCCCAGTACCTTTAGCACAATACCATTCTTCCTCTCTAAATTCATTTAGCTCCTGACCTAAACTAGACAACCTCTGCATCACTAGAAAACACTGCACCTGAGTGTCCCAAATTTCACATAAATAATCAGGTGAAACACTCAATCCTTGATTATTTCCAGAAACTATTCATTGCCACTTTTAGAACAGAAGTTTTAACGATTTAAGGTCAAATCCCAAATCTCTCTCTGGTCTCAGAAGAAGGCAAGGAAAACAGCCCTGAGAAACTGCTACAGTTGAAGACAAAGACCCTGATTCTCCAGTGCCTTGCACCTTGTGCAGTCATTTATACCTGTGCAAAATGGAACTGAATCACTATCATTTTGATTTAGTAGCATTTTACATTCACTTTGCACACTAGGTGCAAGACAGTGCAGAATCAAGCCCATAGACTGCAAACTCAACACTATTTTTCTTTCTTATTAACATAAACACATAATGAACATGAGCAAGGCTGTTTACACAGTCTAATTCCATACACAGCCTCTACAACTTCCAGACACCAGTTATTTTTATGCCTCTACGATGTAATTAATCTATTTATGCTGGTGGTGTGATGATCCAGTTATTGGGTACTATGCATGCAGTACTGATAGATTGCTTCATAGCTAAACATGCATTATTAAAAAGGAAATAAAAATGCATTAGCCTGCTTATTTCCAAACAATGTTTTTAATAACAAACAATGGTTGAAGCAGAAATATTGTCTCATTTTGTATTTTTAACCAACAAAGAAAATGCTCTGGGACAAACTAAAACAGTGGTAAACAGATAGATTTACGCAAACACATAGGTAAACTCTGGGAGCAGCTATGTTTAAGGAGGATCTCTCTTCATTACCACACTTTGGAATAATGGTTAGAAGTACATGCACAAACTATGAGAGGGAATGAACCAGCCCTACCTCATGTGCAGAGGGGTGGAAAAACGCACAAGTACTGGCCAAAGCCAATGGAATAAGGGAAAAATACACTGTATACAACAGTAGTCTTCAAACTTTTTTGATCACGCACCCCTATCAGTAAAAAATTTTTGAGCACGCACCCCCTGCTGCGCCAGCTCTACCATTTGTGCCAAAGCAAAAAAAAAAAAAGCTGCTCGGACTCCCGCCCGAACTGACGAAGCAACAACAACAACAAAAAAAAAACGCGCTGCTCCTGCCGTGCACCCCCAAGGATCCTCTTGCGCACCCCACTTTGGAGACCACTGGTATACAATACACTTTATGACCCTGCTCATGAAACTTGTAGAAGCCTCCTCTATGGGTATTTCTAAACTTGAAGCTAGGGGTGTGGTTCCCATCTCAAAGAGACATACCAATGCTAGCTCTCATCAAACTACCGTGCTAAAAATAGCATGCAGCCATGGTAGCGTAAGTGAAGGGACAGGTTAGCCACCCTGACAATGTGCCTATGATTTCTGATGGACACATACTTGGGGCAGCTAGCCTGTCCTGCTCAGTAGCGGCGCCAGCTCTTCCGGCGCCTTAGGCGGGGGAAGGTCCCGCCCCCGAAATGCCGCCCCCAACAGCGGCAGTGGAAGGTCCTGCCCCCAAATTTCAACGGGCAGTGGGGGCGCAGGCGCCCCCAAAATAGCAGCGCCGCTAATGGGTTGCGCCGGCCCTGGTCCTGCTGCTCATATTGCCACAGCTACATTCTATTTTTTAGCATGCTAGCGTTATGACACCTAGGTATGTCTCCTCGAGCTGGGAATCACACCCCTAGCTCCACAGGTAGATGCAACCTGTTTGTACAGAGGCAGGGATGGCAGGGTAACTTTCCACACCATCATTTCCCTGTGAGAATGTAATGCATATGAAAATGCTAACATCAACCTTATCTTACATACAAATGCCATGCGCACACTGAAACTGCTCTGAAAGGGGGCTGGTACTGTCAGGAGACCAAGGGATACTAGGGTTTGCTACTTCTCTTTTGCTTCTCGCTCCTGGAGTTTGCACTGTAGGCTCTGGGAGCATTCCCCCATTTCTGAATGTCTTTTGGAGGCTACACTCTCTGATAGCAAGGGCTGGATTTGTCCACCACAGTACAAACAGAATGATCATTCAGGAACTCTGAGTTTCAACTTGCAGAATTTCCATTCCCCTCTATGGGTTTTTCCCAAGGAGGGGATGATTTGGCTCTATAATTTGAACACCACCTACTCTGACTTTTTTCTCAAGGGCGTAGAAACTTTTTGAGCATCAAAGCAAATTCTCTGTTTTGCAGTTAAGTGGGTGACTCATTTTACTATTAGCATGTGAGCATAGATAAGGAAAGAATGAGGTTTTCACACAAGTTTCCAATATTGTTATGGCATGACATGTCTTCATGTGCATATGAGGAACGTTTGACAGCTTATATTTCTTCAGATCCCAAGTCAACAAAAATAACAGTAGCCACCATGAGCTGTATTCCCAGAACAACATTGTCAGTAACTTGCAATGCTAATATGAGAATTCAGGTCAAAAATAGTTTCAGTTTCACTGTAGAGAAATGCCACATGTAATCTTTCAGATCTCATTTCTTTTTAAAAAACTCTCCCCAAGATTTGTTGTACTGGCTTGAAATTACTACTATAATTCTAATGTAAAAAAGGAACAGACTACTTTTACTATACATTTAGCTGATACATGAATGCTTCAACTATCTCACTGATTAGTGTTACTGGAGAAGTTGCCTGTAGAAGTCACATTTAGAATCATATAGTAGCATCGTGATATACACAGAGATATAATGTGTCCCAAAGACCAGATAATTGCTAACGTGAGATTTTCATCATAATGGCTACAGCTTTTGCAAACAGCACATCTTTAAACAAAACCCACGCAAATATAATTGCTTTGCTCGAAGCTAAACCAAATTACTTATAGTAATACTGTAAACCCCAGAGCCTTTGCTCAACATGTTAAACTTACCTATCAATAGAAAAGAATGAAACAGAAAATTAGAGATCACTTTGCACTGTGGCCTTGTGATGGGGTGTATAAACCCTGCACTAGAATTGAAGGAGTTAAAGAGCAACTCTGACCAGTTGCACCTGCAGAGCATGCACCAGCTAGAGGTGGAGCTTAAAAGGGAGCCAGTCAGTTCAGAAGTGGCCTGGCAAGTCAGGAAGAACGACCCACCTTAGAAGTGCCTGAAGAAAGATGCTGCAGAAACCATCTCTGGTGGCACAGGAGCCTGCCTAATGAGCCCAGAGGGGCTGAAGGTGCAATTGGTACCTTTTCTCTTATGACTTAGTGACAGACTGAAAGCCTTTGACAAGCGAGTGGGTGGTAGGAAGTGACCCAAGGAGGCAGCCTTAAGGCACTCCTGGGTGCTGGACATTTGGTAATGCTTATAGGTAAGGCTACATTTTAGTCACGGGTATTTTTAGTAAAAGTCATGGACGGGTCACGGGAGTAAACAAAAATTCACGGCCCATGACCTGTCCATCACTTTTACTATATACCCCTAACTAAAACTTGGGCGGGGGAGGCCAGGGGTGCTCTGGGGGGGGCGGGTGTCTAGGAACTCCGCGGGTGCTGGGGGGGGGCAGTTTGTGCTGGGGGTGTGTGTGGACAGGAAGTGGCGCACGGCCCAGGATCCCTGCTGGTGCTGGGGGCTGGGCGGCGGTGCGTGGCCCAGGGACCTGCTGGTGCTAGGGGGAAGGTGGGCAGCGCGCGGCCCAGGACCCCCGCTGGTGCTGGGGGCGGGTGTTGGCGGGGCAGACAGGCTCCCTACCTGGCTCCGTGTGTCCCCACAGCTCCTGGGGGAGGGAAGGCCAGGGGGGCTCCATGCGTGTTGCTCCCGCCACAAGCGCCAGCTCCACAGCTCCCATTGGCCGGGAACCACAGCCAATGGGAGCTGCGGGGGCGGGGCCTGTGGGCACAGGCAGTGCGCAGAGTCCCCTGGCCTCTCCACCTAGGAGCTGCAGGGATATGCCGGTGGGAGCCGGAGAGCCCCCAACCTCCTGCTCCTAGCCCCCTCCCACACACCCAAACTGCTGCTGCTGGCCCAGGAGCTGCCCAGCTTGGGCAGCCCTTGAGCCACACCAGCTGCTGCACAAGTCACAGAGGTCACGGAAAGTCACGGAATCTGTGACTTCTGTGACAGACACGCAGCCTTACTTATAGGCCCTGTGTTGGACTTCAGTGGAGTGGGAGGGCCTGGACTCCACTGCCAGCTCTCCACCTCATTAAGAAAGGCACAAAACCCCTCGCCTTTTAGACTCACCCCTGGAGGTACAAAAAGAAGGAATGGATTAATACCTTTTGCAAACCCTGGCTGGGATTTGACACTTGTGAGGTGCGTGGTGTCAACAGCCACACCCCATATCTCCCTGGAAATCCTGTCAGACTGGAGGGAGAGAGGACTGAGTTGTAACCTGACTGGAGGGTTGAGTCAATCCACAATAAAAGATAGACTAACACCAGGTGTGAAGGTGGTCTAGGAGAAAGAGTAGAGCCTAACTCCCTAACCACTGTGCAATGGCACCTGCAAACACCATCCCCCACTCATCGTGTTCTCTATAACTATGGTGGTTGCAAAAGTATCCACTATCAAATTACAGCAACATCATACCCTCTTAATCACAAGATATATCAACATTCTTGAATGGGCATAAACCTCTAATACTAAATCATGATGCACATCCAATACTTTATCTGTTGAGAGTATCTCTCCATCTTAGATAGTTCTAACCCATGTATCCCCACAGCATGAGTCCTGTACAGTTTATTAGAAAGCACTAACAATGTCCACAAGGTTATTAACCCCCTTCCCTGGTGGATATTTTAGTTTGGTTGCATTTTACTGATTCTTTTAATCTCATGCACTGTAAACTCTTTTCAGTGGTAGCCGAGTTAGTCTGTATCAGCACAAGGACTCCTCGGTTTTTTTGTAAACTCTTTGAAACTCCTCCAGACAAATCACACACTTCTGAATAATGCACCTGATTAGATTATAATAGCGAAGAATTTCTGTAGTAGGGTCACATATTATACATTGCCTTCTCTAGCAACTACATAGCAACATGTATATTAAAGCAACAAAAATAAAACAAAATCTGCCTCCCAAAGAACAACCTCATCCCTGCGCCCCCCCCCCCACCCCCAAAACCCCCACAGCTAAAACAGTCAATGCTCCCCTGACAATATCCTCTATGCAGGATGCCTTCTTAGCTGATATAAAGCTAGCGTAAGGGCTCTACATCAGCCCCCTGATTTAGGGGTGGATCATGGGTGTGTTGAAGATGTGGCTGGAGTACACTGCAGGATAGCTATTCTTTGTCTGATAGCCACTGATGGTCATGGGAAGCAGAGTATCATTTATAGAACTCCTGAGGCTGCTCTACATTAGGGGCCAGGCAGTTTCTTGCACAGCCCTAGAATGCAGGGAGCACAGAGGTGGCTTATAATGTAGCTACTGAGAATCAGGTCCATTGATTTACTGGAGAATAGAACTTGATCAGGTTCTGAAACATTAAAATTCTGAGGCTGCTAAAAAAGAAAAGGAGGGGACTTTATATCCTTTCTGAAAACTGTCTTCCAAGAACTCAGACACACCTGATAATTCTACTTCTACTGAGAGTACATATTTGCACCGCCTTTAGAAAGCTGTCATATACAGCCACAAGATATTTATTTTTCCTAGATCTTGGATCTATCACTTTAGGCTCAAATACATGCTAGGAGTCCATTGAAGCATGACATTCTTAAAAAAAAATAATTAAAACTTACTTTCCAGAAGAACTCTTGGGGTTTTTCTTTTAAAATTGTTTTGTAACTTACGTGCCTTCTTTTTATCAAATATTATCAATTGGTACAACTGATATTGTAAAACACCATTCTTCTTTTACATATATTTTTTTTTTAGAATGAAAAATCAGTTGGGACAGATTTAATCTACTAATCACAATATATAGTATAAATTGGAGACAACAATTTTACATCCAGCCAAAGTGTCAGATAAGTTTCATATACAACAAAAAAATACCTATTTTGTAATCTTAAAGTCACATTGAGACTAATAGATTATATGAAGACAGTACCTGGTGCTGATTTAGATATGGACAATCTTTTGCTTCTAACTTATTGGGTATTATTTATTCAACTCATGAAAAGAGAGGAAAGACAATTTCAAGCTAAATGCACATATTTAAGGTAACTTTGATTTGTTTAGATAAGTCTTTTTAAAAAAAAATATTGGATAACCCACAGCAGATATATCAGTCTTGAAACTTTTGGCTCTGTTGTCCAACAACACAACACAGCTTTCTCTATACACAGGTACTTGTGCTTCACTTTTCCTGGATTAAGATAATCAGGATTCAAGAGAATTATAGGTAAATTAATGCAAAGCACTGTGTGTCAAGGTTGCACTTAATTAAGCACTCAGTCAAGGCTGAATGTGTTCTGCCTTTATTCTGTCCCTTTGCACATATGTATGCAGTGCCATACAGTTTCTGGGCCTGTCCTTGCTACTCCCAAAATGGTCAGAGGGATTATTGCTGAGCAATTTAAGTTCCTGTCCCCACAACCAGAGGCTGAGCATATTGCCTTTTCAATATTTTCAGTTCCTCCTGAAATAAGAGGGACATTTTTGAGGCTCTGACTAACTCTCTTTGGAACATGGTGCTGTACTAAATTAGGCTCCTATTTCCTCTTAGCAATCAGTTTGTATCTCATAATGATGTCTGCTCTTCTATTACATATATTATAACAAAAGTTCCACTATGCTGTTCCAGGTGCCTTGATGTACATACTACTATTAGGTGAACTGATCTATCACCATGGTGTTGAATTTAATGTATATACTGGGAACACAATTAAATTAAATGTGTCCCCATACTCTACTTGCCATCTCTGTTGTGAATGCCTAAATAGTGTCCAGGCATATTTAGATATTTCTTACAACTTAATGCAAGAAAACATGGGTTTGTGGGATATAAACACTAGCTAAAAATCACTCACCTCTTAATTCTGTCTTTTCTCTCCATCTCCTTTTAATAATGCTTTTCCCCCCAGGATTTGAAATTTAGCAGTTCAGCTGGAGTCTCATCTAACATTTGAATGAAATGTTTGTTGTATGGAAATCTCCATTATATTACCTTAGGAATATTGCCAGATTACATCTCCACCTCATTTCAGCTGACGCATAGGTCTTTATTCAAACCTTTGTGTCATCTTGTTTAGACTATTGTTGTAGAGCCCTTTTAAGCTGTTTTGCCCTGCATGCCATTAATAGACTTCAGCTGGTACAAAATGCCACAGCTAGAATTCTGCTTGGCATCTAATAGTAAGAGCATAACTCCAGTTTTGATCAGTAGACACTACATAAGTGTTCTTATTTAAGGGCATAGGTGTATGGACCTAGACAATCTGCAGTATGTCAAGAGGCCATGCAATGTTACACTATGAAGATTTTTTATTAGAAAGATTAAAAAAAGAAAGCAAATATATGAAACCACCAAAGGAAGCTTTATCTCCAATCTAGATCTAACCTCTGCCCCCAAACAGTGCTGAAAAATAAGCAGTTTCCAAAGGAGGGGTGACTGACTCCAGGCAGACAACATGAAATGTAAAAGTATATGAAGATTTAGTCTGAGACTTTAAATGGGCAAGTTATGGAAACAACAACAATTAGTCACAAAAATTAAAATGTTGTTCTTTTTCTAATTGTAGCATTACTAAATCCCTTGAGTGAGTCTAAACTTTCCTTGGTATGTCGTCTTACATACTTATGACAAAATCAGATTTCATTGGTAAAGCCCCCCTTTCACGCTGATTTCGGGCTCACAGGTGTAGGGCATGTAAATCCACGTATTTTCTTTTCACAACCTTACTATAACAAGGCAAACTTTGGTCCCTTAATTCAGTGGGAATTTTGTCAGTGATTTCAGCGGGATAATGGGACCAGGGACTCTGGTATGTGAAATAGAGGTAGGATTATTTAGATTAACACAGTATGCCAATATCTTCTTCAGTCATAAATGAATCATTCAACTACCTTTGGGCTTTACATCGAGGGGGGCTGGGGTAAAAGGTATTATACGTCCCCCGCCCTACTTCCTTGTATAATTTTAAACAACACTCAAAATTCAACAGGTCCTAAATAATCCTATTTGATTATGAATATTGCTGTTTAACTCTCTGCTTAGTTGCTTAAATCTTCGCTTAAGAACAGATGCAATGATTTTAAAATGCCCTCTGTTTATTATCATTTAATACATAATTATAGCAAATTTTAACTGATATTGTGCAGAGTATTTATTGCAATATGTTCTGATTTTTGAAAGGCAATGTGCCTGATAATAGTTTCAGAAAAAGTTATGCAACTATTGAATAAATAATTGGAGTCAATATTTCTAACGTCATTTCAAAACCTAGTGCTAGAAGGTAATGGCCTGGTATTGCTACATATAAGGAATCAAGACACTATACAACCTATTACTTCAAGCTTGAAGAGAAACAGGCCCCATGTGCAGTAGAAGCAATACTGTTTTAGCCAAAATCATATTTAAATATTGTTCTTCCAGTAAGAATGGTTTCAACACTCTGCCTGGCCAGTGTTGACCAAGGAGAACTGTTTTACAAACTGTGCTCTATATTAGGTCAGGTTTCTCTTCCAGGATAGACACTGTCCTAAAGTCCAACAAAAATATTTGTAGTTTCATACCAGCACTTGTACTCTAGATTCTGCTCCGGGATACCTTCTTATTTTCTTTGTGGTATACTCAAGTTTCTTCTGATTCCTTAATTTATCTTCTACCTGGAGTTTTCACCAGCTCCTCATCCTTGTAAGATAACCAGAAACATGCAAAGGAAAAGAACAAAATGATTAATGAAAAATAAAACCTTTGAAATATAAAATCTTGAAAATAAAAAGAAATGCCACATTTGCAGGAGGGGGAAAGGACAAGGATGAAAGATTTGAAACGGGAATGTACCAGAAGAACACACAAAATATATATAGCACGCACAGCAAAAAAAATTTTAAACTGAAAATATTTAATGGATGCACATACTGCTTGCTCATCACAATATAATTCTCTACAGTCTATTTGCTGCCATTTTTAATTAACTGAGTGAAGTTCAGTACTCAGTTAAACAAGAATGGTTGCTATCCAGCCAGTTGGTAGGGTCCCATGCATTGTTTAGGCATTGGAACAAGTTTGCCTCCATATTTAGTACAGACCCAGGGATCAATGTGCACATACTTGGTGGAGTTCCTAGGGAGCATTCCTGCAGAGGTGGCAAAGTGAGTGAAGCAGGAGCTTCAGGGATTCCAGCCAATACTCCACAACGTGCATGAGCCTCAGTGCACACACAACTGTGGTAGGAGGGAAAAGTTACTCCAGTCTAGCAGGAGCAAAAACACAATAGCAGCAGTGGGGCCATGTGACACCTCTGATTATTGGGCTAAACTGTTACCATCATTAATTCCAACAGTTTGTTCTCTAACCTAAGGAGAGAGCCAATAGTTGAAGAAGACATCATACAAAAGAGGTGTGATCTTCTCTGAATTACAAAACCCTCCCATACCAGACACTCAGGAAACAGCTCCTGCTGATATGATACTCAGTGATGCCTAAGAAATGTCTTCCATTTGGGTAGAAAAGCACAGGAAACTGTATTAAGGCCCAATTCCATATTTTAAAGAAACGTTTGGGTGAATACAGTAGGTCCCACTCACTCTAGTGAGCCTGAGTAATCCTGTTTGTGGAGATATTTAAAAAAATGTTTCTAAAATCTTTAATCTGAAGTATCTTGGATATGCTTCTATTATCCCACTCTCCCACAAGTGCCTTCTCACGCTGTGACGAAGTGGGAATGTTCTTAATGTTTCCTCCGAATACTGTGTGGGTGTCTCAGTTTCCCCTATGCAGTTCTTAAGTATCTAGGTGGTGGGATAAGGGTGGATGGTTGTTGCAGAGCGATGGGCCAGTGCACAGAAATGCCTGACACTTTGTCTCCTGGCAACTGATGGCCTGGGCCCCTCCTCTGCAGAGGTGCCAACTGGGGGTGTTGGAGACAGAGGTCAGGTGACCTCCTAGCCCGGGAAAGGGACAAAGCCCAGAGGAGGAGGGGCTGGAGGGTTTTGAGTTTTTGGAAGCTGGCTGGAAATGAAGAGGGGAGCCCTGACGGGGCTTGGGCTTCCCAGCAGGGCTGTGGCCTTCCTGGGGCCCCCAGATGGACCTAACTAAAGGGGATCCTGTTGTCTGTACCGGCAAGACCTGTTTTGGACTGGGTTCCTGTCATCTCAATAAACCTTCTGTTTTACTGGCTGGCTGAGAGTCATGGTGAATCATAGGAAGCCGGGGGTGCCGGGCCCTGACTCCCCCACGCTCCGTGACACACGCCTCATGCATGAACACCCTCCACAAACTAATCCATAACACCACTGCTGTGTCCTCCTCAAGTTCCATAGGCATCTGTTGTGATGACTATGGAACACAGATGTCTGATAATGGTTAGGAAGGTGGGGAGCTGGGACAACTTTTAAAAACAACCTCGACAGCACCTTTGTACCTACAAATTACACACCCAGCTAGTCTATGAAAGACATGGTGGTATTACTGTTGCCTCTCCTAATCCCGGTTTGTCTATCACACTCATTTGTTTAGACTGAAAAGTCTTTGGGATAGGGACTGCCTTTTCCTATATATTTGTAAAACACCAACCTCCGGTTGGGGTCTCAAGACACTACTGTAATATAAATAATAATTACAAGCAAAAAAAGTTAAAAGAATTCAACCCTCTTTGTGTGTATGCACGATACAGCCTTTAATGACATCACCATATAATATTTTTCCAACACCTATCCATTCAGTTAATGGGTGGTTATTCAATATTTTTTTAGTCTCCTCATTCACTGTGCGGCCTCAGGCCTTATTTACAGCACACAGCTCCCTCCTGCACTAAATACTAATATTAAACTTTCTCCTCACCATTTCTATGTTGCTGATCGCTATAACATCTGAGGACTTCACAAACATCAATGAATTTATCTTCAGAACATGCTGTGAAATTAGGTGACATTATTATCCCCATTTTACAGATGTGGGAACTGAGGCACAGACAGATTAAACTCAAAATTGTCAACAGGGTCCTCCAATTTTGGGAACCTACTTGAAATACCCAGGGTCCAATTTTTTAGGGTACTTGGCACATTATAGCACTCTTTATGTTCGAAGTACAGCTCCATTTGGCTTCAGTGGCAGCTGTGAGTGCTTATCACTTCTACAAACCTGGCTATAAGTGTCTCATGTTGCGCACCCACGAAACAGGAATATAGAGTTAGTGGCCAACTCAACATTTTGCTTAACATGACTTGCCCACCATCCCTTAGTACTTCTTTGGCAGAGGCAGGAACAGGCTCCGGGGATGAGAGGTTTGGGGTGCAGGAGGGGGCTCCGTGCTGGGGCCAAGGGGTTCAGAGTGCAGGAGAACTCAGGGCTGGGACAAGGGGTTAGGGTGCAGGAGGGGGTGTGGGCTCTGGGGTGGGGCCATGGATGAGGGGTTTGGGGTGCAGGATGGGGCTCCAAGCAGGAGGTTGGGGTGCAGGAGGGAGTGGAGCAGGGGGTTGAGGTGCGGGAGAGGACTCAGGGCTGGGGCAGGGGGTTGGGGTGTGGGAGGGGGTTCAGGGCACAGTTGCCAACTATCATGCAGTAAATAAGGACCCCAACTTTCACAATAAGCCAAAAATCAAGCTAATCCCATTTCAAAACAAGGCCCAAACAAGCCAATCCCTAAGAACCCCAACACTCTATGTGACTAGATCCCCCTGGCATGCAGTCTGGGACTGTGGTGGGTCCGCTGTGCACCCCTGACTCTCTCCCCCCTTGCCCCTTGTCCCCCCTTGCCCCTGCTTGCTGGGAGCCAATAAAAAAAAAGAAGCAACAAGCCACAACCAGCCAAAAACTAGCCAACAAACAACTCACAAGCCAATTAAGCCATAAAGAATTGCAATTTCTGCATTTTTTTTCATGGGTTTGGCATGTCTGGTTTGGGGTGCAGGCTCCAGCCAGGAAGCGCTTACCTCGGGCGGCTCCTGGAAGCGGCCAGTCTCGTTCCTAGGCTCAGAGCAGCCAGGTGGTTCCGTGCGCTGTCCCTGCCTGCAGGCACTGTCCCCGAGCTCCCATTGGCCATGGTTCCCAGCCAATGGGAGCTGCAGAGATGGCAGTCGGGGCGGGGGCAGCACACAGAGACCCCCTGGCCTCCTTTGCACCAAGGAGCCAGACTGGCCACTTCCAGGAGCCGTGCGGAGCCATGGCAAGTAGGGACCGGACTTTTAGTGGCCTATTAAAATCTCCCAGATTGCTTTCAATAGCCACCAGGAGATTGATGCCGATTCCGGTAGACTCCTGGCCAGTCCAGGAGTGTTGGCAACCCTATCTTTGGGAGATAGTAAGGATTGATTCTTCAGATTATCTCATCTTTGAGGGAACATTAAGAACTGAGGATCTGTACAAGTAAGAGTTTGATTCCCCTTATGGAGCAATATTAGAGGCTCAAAAAGACTTTGGCAAACACTTAAAATACGATAGAAAACCCCCACTAATTTACTATTGAGTCTTCATGCAAAGAATCGTAAATCAGTATGACTGCAGAGGTTTCAAAGCTAATAGGCTCTTATGATTCTGACCTATAAACAGACATTTGTTAAATACCAGAAGATTATTCTGATAGTGGGACTGTAATACATTTGTTCAATTAAAAGAAATTTATGTTTACAAAAAAGTGTCTAATGTAACTGAACATTCAGATCAGAATTCAAGTCATATTGTTCACTGGAGATACAGATAGGTCTAACGTTGCAGACAAACAATGGCTAAATGATAATCTATTTGTTAGGGATGAGGATTCTCATTAATAATATCATAATGGGTCTAACATAGTGTTCTGATTTCCTTAGAATATGGATCACTTTGAGTACACAGTTCTCCTTTTCCTGTTGTCCAGGACCGGGTATAGAAACACTAGTTAACAGGGTGGTGGTTCATCTATACAAACATATACATCTTTCTTTTTAATTTATCCTCCCACCACTTCAGGTGTGGAGGGTGTCCACCAATTTCTGCCACTTATTTCGCTTTTGCCCTGGTCTCTTCAGGCTCCTGAGTGTCATGTTGATGGATTTGGCTTCTTTCGCTATTGTTCTGTGTAATGTTTCTCTAGGTCACCCTCTTTTGCTCTTCTGTAATATTTGTGATTAGAATGGCCACAAAGGAAATCTCGCCAATGAAGAACATCAAGTTATTGAGGAACACTGCAGCTAATGAAAGACATGATCAATTTCCCATATGCCTCATACACAACTACAGGAAAATGTGCTTGTCACACCAGAACTCAAGAAAAATTAGACTCACCCCAGCAGAATACCACCAGAAATGAATCACTATGTATCATCAGTGAAATAATCACACCTCAGAGAGGGGCAGTATCACATATGTGACAGTTTAGGGAATCTGTCTGTGTAAAACTTATGTATTCTAGTTGATTTTATTAACACTATGTATATAAAGTGACCCTCAGTGTGCACTGAATCAGCCATTTGCTAGCAAAGACTGGTCATGTATCTCACAAACCCTATCTGGAAGCTGCTTCAGGACAATCAAGAAGTCATTAAGACTGAATGCCTCTACCTTGATAGAACAATTGTTACTCTAAAGCAGGGGTAGTCTATTTTTTGTCAAGGTCCAAATTTCTTGGGCAAGGTCTAGTCAAGGTCCAGACTCCAGAGAAAATAACAATAATAAAAAATAACAATAATGATATAATAACTAAATAAAAAGATTTTGAGGTCAGTTCAAAAGCATCTGGTGGTCTGGATTTGGCCCCTGGTTCACCTATTGACTACCCCTGCTCTAAAGAGTGTGTGGCCAGGCTAAAGGAAGCTAGTTCTCCCAGGTTGCCTGAAGGGGGGGAGGGTTGGAGCAATAAACAATCCTGAGTAAAAAAAAGAAACTGTCACAGGGTTCTAACTGCATGCAGAATTCACCTTGGTTTGAATGAACAGAGCCAACTCAGATTTTCTTTCTTTCTTTTTTTTTTAAACCAGAACAGATTCAATAGGAAGGCACCATCAGTTTGAAAGGAAACTTACTCTTGAAATTTTGAGCAAAGCCAGATGTTATAGAAAAGCCCCATTGAAACCAATAAAGAATTGCTAAAATCCAGCCTCTCTCTGAATTCAATGGAAAATCTCTTGTGAAACCAATGGAAAATTTTGGATCATATTCAGTGTTGTAACAAATACAAATTATGGTCCAAATTTTCAAAAGATCATACACAGAAAAGTGCACACATCAGTAGGGGATTTCAAATGCACACACACATAGGACATCAGGCATTGCACTTGTGTATGTGCATGTTATTTCAAATGCATGTGCATGCATCCACAGGTCACTGCAAACACATACTTGAAAATTTGGGCACATGTAGGAAGGGGGGAGAAAGTTCATCTAAATCTCACTGAAACAAAAAGTTAAGATTAAAAAACAATCAAAACGATAGGTCTGATCTTGCAAGCCTACAGAATCAGTTCTTAAGCAGGGAAACTACAAATTAAGCAATATCTAGTCAGGTTACTCTTTATTTTATTAAAATATAACATGCCTATTGCCATTCAGCTACCATAGGTGCTTGTTTACATAATTAAAGGACATAAATTCCATAAAATCATGAAAACAAGAAACATTCCGAACTTTCACCGAAATGTAGGCTGGAAGGGACCTCAAAGTCACCGAGTCCAGCCCCCTGCAATGTGGCAGACAAAGTAAACCTAGACCATCCCTCAGAGGTGTTTGTCTAACCTTAGAAACCTCCAGTGATGGGGATTCCACAACTTCCCTGGGAAGCCTATTCCAGATCTTAACTACCCATATAATGAGAAATTTTTTCCTAACATCTAACCTAAGTCTCCCAGGCTGCAAATTAAGCCCATTACAACTTGTCCTATCTTCAGTGGACATGGAGAACAATTAATTGATCCAACTGTTCCTTCATTGTGACTAGATACCCAAGAGTTGATCCTTAGCTGTGAAGAATAGCTTTGGTTTTCTGGCATTAAACCAGAGCCTGGATGGTATTCTGATGCTGTTTTCCCTCTTTGGTGAATAATGTTATTACACTTGTATTAACTAGTAGTGATGTTTCTGTAAGGGACTCCTGGGACTCTTAATCTCTTGTCTCATTTCCAGTAAATCAACTACTCATCCTTAACACCAACACTATCCCCACTGGATAAAAAAATAGAACTCCTCTCATCTGGCTGTCTGATCATTGGCTAACTAGCACTGAAATGCCACCTGAACAGTATTGCATTTTATTTTTACGGTAGCAGTCATTTTAGATACTCACTACTGCTTGGGAAATTCCAGTTCTTAATAAAGTGTTGATCCTGACCGAGGCTACTAAGCCCTACCACAATATCAAATATTAATAAATATAATTAATTACATACATGTGACTTCCAACTGCAGGTATTATGCATATACGTGAATAGAACAATGGTTCTCAAACTCTGACCTATGGACCACCAGTTGTCCATGGAATTTTTGCTCATGGTCAGCAGAACAAAATATTTTGAGAACCAAGAAGTGGGTGACTAGGGAGTGGGGAAGGTGGAAAGGGGAGATGGTAAGAGGGTCTTTTTCACATGATGGTCCACAGGATGAAATGCTAGAATACTGGGATAAAATATTTGTAACATCTTAGTTTCATTTCTTATATAAGTCCAAGTTCCACAGCCCTTACTCGCATGAATAGTCCCACTGGGAACAGAATTGAGTCCAACATGCTATTCCCACAGGTAAACAAAATATAAATGTAATTAATATGGGTCTGATATCATACACCCATATTAACTGTATTGATTGAATGTGTATTGAAACCAACTTGCTTCTTTTCTACATGGAATGCTAAGACACTTACTTTTTTTTAAGAAATCTTTTATATTAAAAATAATGTATACAAGAATACACCATCTTAAAATTCTAAAGAGAAATCACTTATGTTCTGCTTAACGATATCACCAGAAACCCTCAATGGCTGTATATCTTTGTATGAGATAGTTACTCATCTATATGTTCATACACCAAGTTGTTCACTTTTACTGCAAAGTAAATTGGGGTGGGGGAGAGGAGAGGGGAGGTTGTTTTTTGTTACAGAACAACAGGTGCAGGGAATACATTACTCTTGAAAGACTGGAAACAGCAAGTTACAGCCTAAAATATTCCATTAGGCAACTCTTCTAGTCCTAAAAATTGACCCAAGAATTGCAATAATTTAAAGATATATAAATGTAATATGTATCACTATATTGTAAATTCACATATTTACTATCCTCCAGAGTAGTACCAATAAAAAATCACCTTTATAAGAATAATATGAAGATAAATTGTCTTTCTACAATATAGTAATACCACAGTATTTGGTTTTATATAGCCTTTTTTCCATAGTCAACATATCCCAAATCACTTTCCAAAGCAATGGAGTGACTGTAGACAAATGCAATTTGCTAAACTGTTGACTTTTTCCACTAGAAACCAAGTCCATAGCTGAACCAAATTCCAGTCTGAGAGCAGCACAGGACATTTTGTCCATAGAAACTCATTTTGTTTTTGTTTTTTAAACAACGTTCAAATTTTAATTTTTGTAGGGTTTAATTTTGCCATCAGTGACTCTTGTGCACTTGCCCTTGTAGTTGTTGGAGCTTCACAGGAGTCACCAAGGGCAAAATTTAGGCTTACTTGTTTTCATTCTTGTTATTGACTATTTGTTTAATGCTATTTGTCTTGTATAATGCGCCGGTGCTTGGGGAGAACACTCTTTTATCCCTGCAGTAAAATGTTGTGGTTGTTTTGTTTTGAAAAGACTTGGACAAATTCCTAAACCTATAATCATTTTTAAACATTTATATTACAGCAGCACCTAAATGACAAACTGAAAGTTGTTAGAAAAAGCCATATGGGTGGCCAACAATTAAAAAAAATATATCAGGGTGAATAGATTGTTGGTGTGCATTACAGAGTATAAGTGAATTAGGAAACAATACCTTTACTACTGAGGATTCAGTACTCTTTGAGAGCTGAACAACTCCCAGCAACTTCCATATACAATTTTTAAGCCCCTCTGAGAAGGAAGGCATTTTTCTCCTTGAGTCTCCTCAGTAGTACCTTTTTGGCAAATAAGATTATCATTGTACTTAAGGCAAAAAGGTCACAAAATAGTGGTTTGAAACATGGACATTTCCATCCCTTTCTGTCCTTAAGATTCCTCATTGAAAAGTTCTTCATGAAAAACAAATTGCTGGACAAAGAACTAAGAAAACTGCTTGCAAGTGCAGTTCAATATGTCTTCCAGTGCTTCTTGCAGTACACGGTGCACGAGAGGCCAGACTGGCTGAATGAGTGGAGAACAGAACATTAAGGACATTTGAAGGGCAAAATTTTGCAGTGAATTATAGTCTGTAAACGCCACTGACATCAGTAAAGAGGCATAGGGTGTCAGTCAGTGCAAATTTGCCTGGAAGCTGCCAATATCTATTTGTTGGAAAGAGTGAAAGCCTCCAGTCCAGAGTGACGGAACTGAAGATAAAAAAATTTAAGAGGTTAGTTAGTTCAAATTCAATTAACATTTTAAAACTAAATGATATGAACTTGCTACTGAGCTCCATTCAGTTAAAATAATTGTATAGCTTATGCAACTTCACACTAAGCCTGAGGAAGCCCATTTAAAAAAAAAAAATCTCTCACTTGGCACCAAGCAGAATAAACCTACAGTGCAAGCATGGAGCTGCAACACGCATGCAAATGGACTGTGGTATCTAAACATCTTCAAGGGCTGAAGGGTTAACTTTTTTCCCCCTCTTTCCTATTTTCTTTATTTAAAATAACCAGTTTGGTTCCATTTGTAATTCACACATCAACCCAGCAAAAGCACTCCAAGTTTACAAATACATACATTTAAGGTAATGGCATAAAGGAAGAAAATTATTTAGTCTCAGAAGATGACAGAACAAGCAGCAATGTCCTAACCCTAAGGAACAAAAAGGTGTGGCTAGCTATTAGGAAAGTTCTTGGGGACTGGATGGATTTGGCAATTAGTAATGGGAAATGAGCATTTCACCTTTAGGTTACCAGATCAAATGTGAACAGGGTCAGTAGTCACTATAAATTGTTACCATATGAGGGCCGTTCAGTGTTTTACACATAAAAAGCGGTGGTGGCGGCAATAGTTCAGTCCCTACCTGACAAGTGAGAATATGTATCCTTCATATCACAAAACCACCACAAAGGTACCTTTATAGCCAGTTTTCATAGAGAGAACAAAGAATGGAGATTGAAACACCACTCCTCCCCTTACGTGCACTTAAAAGTTGTCTTGCCACATGATTGAGGTTGCTGCCTGTGCTATACCCCTTCTGTTGATAAAGGGCTTCAGTCTCAAAGGCTGTCAAGCTGGCACTTTTCACGACCACTACAGTGATTGAAAAAATAGTTAAGAAAAAGTACAATAGAGGACTAGACTATCAAGGGAAATGGTCAAGGCACCAATACCACAGAGATTCAAGAACAGGTTAGATAAGGCATTAACAGGAATGATGGAGTGAATGGAGAATGGAAGATGGTAGATTCTGTTACACAGTGGTCTTTTCTGGCCCTACTCTCTTTTATATTTTGATTTATATTTGTAACTAGCAAAAGAAATTAAACCTATTTTAGATATAATTATTACCTTGCACAACATGTAGGAACTGGCAACAAGTATCTTCATGTAAGGAGTTTGTGGACAAACAATCCACAGACTAGTGCAGGGATCAGCAACCTTTCGGAAGTGGTGTGCCGAGTCTTCATTTATTCACTCTAATTTAATGTTTCGCGTGCCAGTAATACATTTTAACGTTTTAAGAAGGTCTCTTTCTATAAGTCTATAATATAACTAAACTATTGTTGTATGTAAAGTAAATAAGGTTTTTAAAATGTTTAAGAAGCTTCATTTAAAATTAAATTAAAATGCAGAGCCCCCCGGACCGGTGGCCAGGACCCAGGCAGTGTGAGTGCCACTGAAAATCAGCTCACGTGCCGCCTTCGGCATGCGTGCCATAGGTTGCCTACCCCTGGACTAGTGTGTGTTCTGTGGAGAAATTTTTTAGAGAGATGTTAAAGAGAATATTGTATTTTCCCAGTTTTGCCTCCAGTAGTGTTGTTGTCTATCACAGTAGTCTGAACTTTGCTTTGGATCACTGCATGTATCTAGCAAGGGTCTCTAAAGCAGGAACTGGGGTGAGGAAAGTGTCTTGTTAATTTTTTCCAATTGGGAGGCTGACTACTCATTTCTAGTTTTAGGTAGCTGGAAGAGATTTATATAAAGATGCTGCTGGCATGAACGGTCAATGGCACAGAGTCTGTGAAGCAAGTGAGAACATTTGATACCTCATAAGCAAGATTTAATACTTTAGACTTTATACTCAAAATTTCTTTTTAAAAAATGGGGAGGGAGGGGGTTGGTTTAAAGTTTGGAATATCACTGTGTGTATCCTATTGAAAACTGTGCTTACATTCCCTGATATAAGACAATAAAAGCAACAAGATTCAAAGTTCATCTGACACTCCCCCTTTATCTGCTTTACCACTTTACACCACTTTACCCCCATTGTTCTTTGGGTTCTGCTATGTAGAATATAGCAATCTGTCTACCAATCCGAAAGAGGGTGCTATGCTCGCTCTACCTTAAACCCACCCAGGAATTTGGCACCCTGCCATTCCATCTCACTTTATTCTGTGTATTTTACAATGAAACAAAATTTACAATCTCTCAATTTTACTTTGAATCCCATGGCATACACAGAACACAAAAGAAAAAAGTGGAGCAGATAGTCCATTTATACTGCTTTACTGCTAATTTTCTTACTTATTTAAGTGCAGTTCCACTTTTGTGCCAAATAGTACCCAAATAGAATATGGATTTTCTTCTTTTTGTCTGTTTGTTGATGTTTTAAAGAAAATTAAATGAAAGAAACATTAATGCAGTGTTAATGTTGGTAATTTAAACATATCAAACTAAATTTTCCACTTCTGTGTTAACGTGGCCATATTGTACCCCTATTTCTGATGAATATTTTATTCATTTAAATATACCTCCTGTTGTTTAGTGTGTCCAATATTGCTGAGCTACCACTGCTATGCAGACTAACCCTTGTTAATTCCTGAACTTCCTGATTTGAGTGTTAAAATGATTAGAGTGAACACTGAATTAATCTAGTCTTTTTGCATCCAACAGCTACACTGTTGATATTGAATTGTTATTTATGAAGTGCCAGTGTATTCACCTCTGTATGAACACAGACGATGGCATGCCCCCTCTCCCCTAACAGTAATGTATGAGACACTAACAGCAACCTTGTCCATGAACATGTTTGCTTTCATGAGAAGAGCTGCAGGTATGGAGCTCAGCCCATTAGAGATAAGTAGGGCCCTACCAAATTCATAGCCGTGAAAAACGTGTCATGGACTGTGAAATCTGGTCTTTTGTGTACTTTTACCCTATACAATACAGATTTCACGGGGAAGACCAGCATTTTTCAAACTGGGGGTCCCGACCCAAAAGGGGGCTGCAGGGGGGGGTCACAAGGTAATTGTAGGTGGGGGTCACGGTATTGCCACCCTTACTCCTGTGCTGCCTTCAGAGCTGGGTGGCCAGAGAGTGGCAGCTGCTGGCTGAGGGCCCAGCTCTGAAGGCAGCAGCACAGAAGTAAGGGTGGTAATACGATACTATGCCATGCTTACTTCTGCACTGCTGCCTTCAGAGCTAGGCTTCCAGCCAGCAACCACTGCTCTCCAGCCACCTAGCTCTGAAGAAGGCAGCACTGCTGTCAGCAGCAGCGCAGAAGTAAGGATGGCAATACTGCAACTTCCCTATGATGACCTTGCGACCCCTACACAACCCCATTTTGAGTCAGGACCCCTACAGTTACAACACCACGACATTTGAGATTTAAATACCTGAAATAATGAAATTTATGATTTTTAAAATCCTATGACCGTGAAATTGACCAAAATGGACCATGAATTTGGTAAGGCCATAGAAATAAAGGATGTACGACGACCAGACGAGAAAGTGGGGATTTAAATGGAGACTGTCATATGGACACACGCACACTTGACACAGTACTTATGTTTTTGGATTGCAGGTGCCTGCATGTGTACAGCACTTTCCCCTGCTATACTTGGCTGCTTCATTCTTGAATGCAGGTTGGCACCACAGGGAAGGAGAGGAATTGTAAATTTCATGTCACTGCCTCCTCCATACAAGACGACAGGAGACAGAAGTAAAGGAAAAGTGGAAGGTATGCAAATGGAATTCCAGAGAGAAGCAGTATACTAAGGACCCAGTAATAGTCTCAGTGGAGTCAATGGCCATCAACTTTAAAGGGAGCAGGATCAGACTGTAGTTTATGTAAGGGTGCAACTGTAGCACATTTATTGAGTAAATTGGCTCAGCTTTCCCCAAAAATACAGAATGCTTGGAACAAACTTTTATTTTGAAATAGGTCAATTATTTTGGCCTACAACCAAAACTCTTTTTAAAACCTTTGTATTTGACAAAGAATGTCCTTGGCCTATGCTTTACAGATATAACTATACAATTTCATATTTTTCCTGTTCAAATCTGATTTAAAACAGCATACTGCTTCCTGACCTGCACCCCAAATATCAATGATGAGATATTGGCAACCTTAATATCATTTAAGATAGTAAGGAAATCAAAGGGTTGGTTAGTTCATAAAGGCACAGGTTACCATTCAATGAGCTCTCTTCTGACTGTGCCAAGAAAATAACAGTTTAGTGTTGCAAGACTTTCACAGCTCATGAACTAGCCTCAGGAAACCGGGGTGGGTTTTTTAGTGCAAAGTACATCCTATCCCCCTCCCACTGTTTCAGAAACTGACACGGATCTTTCACTAACAACAACAATGTATTTTGTGTGTGTATGTACACACGTGTGAGAGAGATGATTCACCAGCCTTTATTCCATAGAGATGATTCATTCAGTCATCTCCAGATCATACTAACATACTAAACATGCTCAATAACAAAGCAAAAACCAAGTTCTTAAACTTTTTTGCTCAAATATTTATTTTTCTAAAGTGAGAAATATCCAGAGTAAGAGGAAGGAAATGTGCAATGAGGAAATACAAAGGGCTATATTTCATTTCCACCACAACCGTTGGAAAACGCACCCAACAGTATGTGTAAAAAGAGCTCATCAGTTTTGCCTGGAGGCTCAGACAGGTGTGTCTGCCAGTTCTGCGCTGGCTACGTCCTTTGGGCCATGACTATTCCCTCGATCCCCAACTACTTGGAGAGAGAAATGCACAGGAGCAGCTCTCTGTGCAACAGAGGACTTCTGTCTCTCTCCTTATATAATAATCCAGCCTAATCAAAACGGAAGCCAACCACCCTGCCATGGAGCATTAACTAGAGATAATTACCCTAGAAACAGATGGTCTGGACCAGAACCTATTCCTCACTAACTAGCCACCCAGGCTCTTTGCTAGGAAAATCCTTGGTGGAAGCACACGCAGCAGCCAAATGCAAACCTGCTTGTTACCCAACAGCGAATGTGCTGCTGCTGCTCTCAGTCCCCAGCAGGAAGCTACAAGCATCACAAACTGCAGCAGCTTCTTCCAAACACATTTCAGGGTCTCTCTCTCTCTCTCCCTCCCTCTCTCCAGCCAGAAATCTCAGCTCGTTCAGCCTCTGCCCGCACTGAAGCAGGCTCTCTAATTAAAGGGAAATAAAGGAGAAAGTTACTCTGTGGCTCTCTGCTCCAGTCCCTTGGAGCCCCTGTCACATCCCTCCTGCCAGCCTGCCTCGCTGCTGCTGCTGCTCTTCCCTGCAACATGATTCAACAGCAATGTCACGTTAAGCAACTTGTTACGACACCTGCTCGCCCCCCTGCACCCCAGAACACGCTCCCCAGCCCCCTGCTCGGGCGTGCGGGCAGACGGGTCCCTTACCTTCCCTCAAGAGGCCCTGAGCTTGGGGGGAGCGCGGGCGGGCGGCAGGGAGGCGGGAGGCAGGTAACGGTAGGGCGCTCCGGAGCCGGAGGGCGGGGGAGGCTGCGGGAGCCAGCCGGGGGAGAGCACGGCGGAGCGGAGTGCGAGGGAGCGGCGCGGGGGGCGGAGGAGTTTCCCAGGCTTGTTTACGCATTGCTGCCCTGTTCCGCGCGCACCCCGCACGCTCTGATTGGACACAAAGTGGGGCACAGCCTGTCGCCGCCCGCCTGCCCTCTGAGCCACGCCGCCTTTCCCTGGCGCTGGCCCGGGCCGGTAGGGGCTGCGGTGCCGCGCAGCGGGGCCGGGGACCCACCGCCCGCTCTAACCGCCCTGCCCCAGGAGCTGCCCTCCCCGGCGCCGCAGATGCTCAGACGCCCGGCCGCTGGGGCCCCGATGAGCATGTGCACAGCGGCTGCACAGGCCCAGTAGCGCAGGGAAGCCCCAGCGAGGCTGCTGCCGCCCTTACCCGGCCAGCTGCCTGGCTGAGGCGCCCCGGGCCCGGAGCAGCACGGGGCGGGGAGGCGCACGCTTCTTGGGCGTGCAGGTGGTGGAGGAGCAGGGCGGGGAATGGGGAGCAGGCTGGGCGTGCTGGCGGGAGGAGAAGAGGGGGTGCTGAGAGCAGATGACGATGGACACACGAATAACCCGCCGGATTTTGCATTGTGAGCTGGACCCTGAGAGAGAAACATCTAGTGTGTGTGACAGAGTCAAGCCCACCCTGAATATCTGCCCGTGTGCTTGGATTGCGTCCCCGTGTGCTCGGCGCGGCGCCCTATTCCAAAGCCGCAGCCTGAGCGTGTAAACCATCCATGTTTCAATCTATTTATCTGTCCCCTTCAGTTAGGGGTCTTGGAATAAACCTCATCTCTTCCTCTGCTTACTCCGTAAGGAAAGCAACAGGTCGTCACTACACGCACACGCTTTTACAAATTGATGAAAAAGAAAGCTCTGTTATAAGTTGTGATGCACATTACTGCTTCGGACAGCCCTTGGTTCCTTTTCCCATAAAATGACATCATATCAATTTTGGATAGAGTGCAACCTAAAATAGTGTTTTGGGAAACAGCTCATGTTGAAAAATGCCACATCATTCTCCCTTATCTCCCATCAAAAGCCCATTCAGAACTTAAACATAGAGTGGGATTGTTTTATTATTGTTGTTGCGTTGATTGTGACTGGCATTATGGCTGATAATTTCTAGTGTTAAAACCAAGGAAATAATGAGCTCTTCAGAGTATAATTTGAAATTACTAAATTAATAATTATTTTTTGGTTAAAGCAACTCAGATTCCTTCCCCTTTCTCCCTCCTAGCTTTAGATGATATTTTACAGTTGCAATAAATACAGTATCTCTATATTTTGGTATTGATGTTCTACATAGGCTGTAGCTCTTCATAATAGAAGTCCCATTTTGCTATTTCATAGGGTGCCTGTGGAGTTTCAGTGGAGTCAGTTTCTCAGTGTTTCCTTATTTTTACTAGACAAGTATTCATGTTCCTCTCACTAATAACAGAAGCTTGGGTGCACAGTTGTTGCACTGCATCGTGCATGATGTTCAGCAGTAGTCCCCTTGCTGGAACCATTTCGTGGCAGAGTGTGAATCCAACATTTTTGTTCTACAAACCACCTGTCTTGGTCACTGCTGATGGTGTGTAGGAGCTGTTTACAGGACAATCAACTGTCTTTCAATCTTCTGGAGCTTCTTTTGCAAGGGAGTATTTACTGGGTCCTAAGGCTGTGGTTATCAACACGAGGTACATCAACTCATTTAGATATTTGCCTAGTTTTACAACAGGCTACATAAAAAGCAGTAGCGAAGTTAGTACAAACTAAAATTTCATACAAATAATTACTTGTTTATACTGCTCTATACACTATACATTAACATGTAAATACAATATTTATATTACAATTGATTTATTTTATAATTATATGGTAAAAATGAGAAAGTAAGCAACTTTTCAGTAATAGTATGCTGTGACACTTTTGTATTTTATGTCTGATTTTGTATAACAGGATTAAAAAAAACTAGATAAGTTCATGGAGGATAGGTCCATCAATGGCTATTAACCAGGATGGGCAGGGATGGTGTCCCTAGCCTCTGTTTGCCAGAAGCTTGGAATGGGCAAGAGGGGATGGAACACTTGATGATTACCTGTTCTGTTCATTCCCGCTGGGGCACCTGGTATTGGCCACTGTCGGAAGACAGGATACTGGGCTAGATGGACCTTTGGTCTGACCCAGTATGGCCATTCTTATGTAAGCAAGTAGTTTTTAAGTGAGATGAAAATTCAAGATAATCAGACTCCTGAAATGGGTACAGTAGGCTGGAAAGGTTGAGAGCCACTGGCGTAGGGCATCAAAGACATGGGCCTTGACTGTAGCTAAGCAGAAAGTGTTCTAGGAAGGAAAAGGTTGTGAGGCCTTCAGGACTTCTCTCAGAAGATGGGAACATGTTAGATGGTTTTTACCTTCACTATCAAACAAAAATAGATTAGCAGAAGATCAGAATAAAGGACTCCTCTCAAGACTTGACTCAGTCTCATTCATTTCTGTCTAGCTGTGGACACACCTCCAACTAGCACACAGGTTGTAGCAGATCTTCCAGATAAATCAAATAGGGATGATTTCTCTCTTACCTGCTTATTAACAGTCCTCAGCTGCTATAAAAAGTTTTCCCCTTCTGCACTTCCAGCATTGCCAAGAGTGCTTTCCAGAGTATGGGTAAGTACTTATTAGGAGTAGCATCCGATTTGCTCTTCCTGAGGGTACAGATGACATCCATGGCCATTCTGCAAAGATTCTCTCACAGCTATTTTTGCTTCTATCAGAGCATGCTACCTTTGATCATTTGGGTAGCTTGATCCATTCAGACATCAAAATAATCATTTGAACGTAGAGAACGTGCACAATCACTACCTGGATGTGAATGAAGGGCCTGGATTCATAGGTCAGATTAATGTTAATCTTGATAGTAGTGTCATCTGTTTAGTTGTAATTAAATCTGGTAATCAGACAGTGGTATCAGCAGTGCCTCTGGCTCCTGTGAGCATATGTACACAATGGGTGTCACCCTATTTCATAATAATTTCAGTGAACAATATATCCAGTTAAGAAATCAAAAGACCTTGCTGAAATAAGATAGGCTGTTCACACCTATCAAAGTTCTTGTTTCAGGCTATGTGAAAACATATGAACTGGTTACACTCAGTGCATATTTTCAAGATTTTCTCTGAAACTGTAACAGCTGGAGACAATTTTTTTATATGAAAGCTGAGATTCTGGAGTACAAACAGCAGCTTGGGAGAGGTCCTAGGACACTGTACTGCTGCCCCAACTGGAGCTCTGTGTTGGGGGCAAGAAGGAAAAAGGGAAAAGAAAATTCTCTGTGAAACAGACAGCAATTGGATGACTTTGCCAGTCAGCACATCCTCAACTGGCTATGTTCCTGTGTACCTGGGGACTTGTGTGGTCCTGCTAGAAAATGAATGCTCAGCTAATTGTTCTGAGAGCTCCTCTATATTTTGACCCCATACTGCCAAGTGGGTGGGTGCAGTCAATGATAAGAAGCAGCCTTAAACTATTTTTAGGAATCCAAGCCAGACAGTAACAACAAGCTGAGTGACTCTTGCAAACACACAGTCCAATGCAGCAATTTGGGTCCAAAATTCTAAGGCTTCTAAACCTAATATAAAACAAAATCCAGCATCACAACCGTCATCCTCCCAAAGATTCTTTGACTAACTGCTTAGACCATGGTTGCTGGATCATCCCCTGGGGTACTCACAACAGCTGCCACAGTACAGATGCTGATCTATATGAGCATCTCAGAAATTCAAGCATGCTGGTCAGCCCACAAGTATGCAGTCTGCGCTTTGGAGCCTTTCGCCTCTTCTCCTCTCCTAAGATAGAAATTGCTGACAGGAGCCAACTGAGGAAGGGGGGCAGCTGGATGAGGCCAAAGGGCTGTCAAGAGATCTCTCGTTCAGCCTTCCCTCTGCCAGTTCTAAAACTGGACCCTGTTTTTTCTTCTGCTGTTTGCTCCCTGCCACTCACTGTCTTTCATTCAGTATTGCTTTGGCTGGAGAAAAAGGGAGGAGCAACAGGCTGCAAGAGCAACTGTTTCCTCTTCAAGGCAACACTTTGTGCTGGTGCAAAGGACTTCATTCCTTTGTCAAACACTGACTATACAGTGCCCCTCAAAGGAATAAGTCATGACCCCCAAAGGGGGTTTACAATTGTATTTGATTGTTGATTAAAAAAAATACAGTAATAGTGCCAGATATCCATATATTACAACTGTTCCACTTCTGTCTTCAACTATGCTCCATTGTAGCTTTCTCTGAAATTGCTTCTAGTTCGATGTGCAAGGCCAGTTAGACAGAACTGCAGGGTCTCAATGTGTGGATGAGACAATGGTGTTGGTAGGAGGGATTTAGGTTTATTAGGAACTGGGAAATCTTTTGGGAAAGAAGGAGCCTACACATGAAGGATGGGCCCCACGTAAACCAAAATGGAACCAGATTGCTGGCATGTAAAATTAAAAAGGTCAGAGGAGTTTTCTAATTGCTGGGGGGAAAGCCAACATCTGTGGAGGAGCACTTGGTTCACTCAGATACATTCCATGCAAAGGATTTATTAAAGGGATACTCTATATCCTAGTAAAGAGGAGAGGATAGAAGTTGATAAAGTACAGGTAGGAACTTAAGAGAAATATTCAAACAAAAAAGAATTCCCTTCAATCACATCAGATGAAGGCAGACAACTAAATAAGTGCTTGTATACAAATGCTAGAAGTCTAAATACTAAGATGGGTGAACTTGAGTGCCTGGTATTAGATGAGGATATTCAGGGGCGGCTCTAGGCACCAGCTAAACAAGCTGGTGCCTAGGGCGGCAAAATGTATGGGGCGGCAAAATGCTCCCGCCTGGGGGGGAAGTGGCCGCTGCCCGCAGGAGAGCGGCGCGAACAAGCCGAGGAGCGGCCGTTCCCCGGAAGCCACGGCAGGGCCGTGCTACCGGCGCCTGCCTGCCTGGGGGGGGGGGTGGCTGCTTCCCGCTGCCCTCGGGAGAGCGGCGTGAACAAGCCGAGGAGCGGCCCATTCTCTGCAGCCGGGGCAGTGCCGCGCTACCGGCTCCCGCCGCTCTCCCGCTGTCAGCGCCCACCCCCCAGGCGGAGCCGGTAGCGCAGCCCTGCCCCGACTGCAGAGGACGGGCCGCTCCTCAGCTTGTTCATGCCGCTCTCTCGCGGGCAGCGGGAAGCGGCCACCCCCCCCCAGGCCGGCGCCGGTAGCACGGCCCTGCCGCGGCTTCCGGGGAACGGCTGCTCCTTGGCTTGTGCACGCCGCTCTCCCGCGGGCAGCGGCCCCGCCTTCCCCCCCTCAGGCGGGAGCCGGTAGCACGGCCCTGCTCCGGCTGCAGAGGACGGGANTCACGCCGCTCTCCCGCGGGCAGCGGCCCCGCCTTCCCCCCCTCAGGCGGGAGCCGGTAGCGCGGCCCTGCTCCGGCTGCAGAGGACGGGAGAACATGGTGCCCGGGCGATCCGCTCCTCCTCGGCTTGTCCCCGCCTCTGCCTCCTCCTCTCTGCGCTGCCTCCTGCCAGGGGAGGGGAGAGGGGAGCGGAGCGGCAGCCTAGGCTGAGCCCAGCTCGTGCCAGGGCCAAGGCGAAGCCCAAGGATGAGCAGGGCTGGGATCCAGCAGCAGCCCCAATCCCTGGCCCTGGGAGCAGCAGTGACCAGAGATGACTCCACCTCAGGCCAGATCCGCAGCAAGGTAAGAGTTGGGCCAGGCGGGAGGGTCCCCAGGACCCCTGGGGAGCTTCTGCCTGCTGGAGCCCCAGAGGCTGCTGCCTCCCTCCCCAGCCCCTTACAGCACTCCAGTGCCTGGAGTCTCCTTCTGCCTCCCCTCCTGCAGGGGGCGAGCGACCTGGCAGAGAGGGGCAGCATCTGTCCAGCAAGCCCAGCACCTCTTCCTTGGCTCCTCCAGCCACAGAGCTCTCTCCATTGCATGCCCCTCGGGCTCCCAGCTGGGCGGCCTCAGCGCTGGGAAAACGCCAGCAGGGCTGGGTCCAGTGTGTATCCGAGCTCGTGGGGAGCTCTCTCGCCCCAATGACTAGCGCCTTATCTACGGCAAGTACAGTAGTGCAATAGGAGTGTGACATGAAAAATATCATGTCATGTTGTGACACGGTCACTCAAATCACGATTACGTGTGTGTACTGTGCTGCCCTATCGGCGCCATTCGCGCTAATTTCCGTTTCGCGTNAAAGTTTTTCATTACAGTGTATAGTTGAACTCAAATTGTTTGTTATTGTGTTTTTGTTAAAATTAAATGTTAAAATTACACTAGTAGGAAATTGTTTTATTTCACTAACTACAAATTCTCTGTTTTCATTTTTTTTTAAATTTTAAACAGTCAAAACAAAACTGCAAAGTGCAAACATGTGTAAAAGCCAAAAAAAAGTGCGGCGGGGGGGGGCAGCCAAAATTTTTTTTGCTTGGGGCAGCAAAAAACCTAGAGCCGGCCCTGAGGATATTGATATAATAGGCATCACAGAAACTTGGTGGAACAATGATAATCAATGGGACATGGCAACACCAGGATACAAAATATACAGGAATGAGAGTAGGTCATGCTGGTTGGGGAGTGGCACTATATGTGAAAGAAAGCATAGAGTCAAATACAGTAAAAATCTTAAATGAATTAAGCTGTACCATAAATCTCTATGGATAGAAATGTCATGCTTGAATAAGAGCATAGCAGTAGGAATATGCTACCAACCACCTGACCAGGATGGAAAAATACATCAGAAGCAGAAAGCCTGCCAAACAATCAGTGGGGCCACTGGATGATCAAGGTGTTAAAGGAGCACTTAACGAAGAGAAGGTCATTGTGAAGTTAAATTAATTCTTTGCATCTGTCTTCACTGCAGAAGTTGTCAGGGAGATTCCCATAGTTAAGTCCTTCTTTTTAGGTGACAAATCTGAGGAACTGTCACAGACTGAGGTGTCAATAGGTAGGGGTTTGGAACAAATTGATAAATTACAAAGTAATAAGTCACCAGGACCAGATGGTGTTCACTCAAAAGGAACTCAGATATGAAATTGCAGAACTACTAACTGTGATATGTAACCTAGCGCTTAAATCAGCCTCTGTACTCAATGTCTGGAAGATAGCTAATGTAATTCAGATTTTTTGAAAGAGGCTCCAAAGGCGATCCTGGCAATTATAGGCCAGTAAGTGTAGCTTCAGTACCAGGTAACTTGGTTGAAACTGTAGTAAAGAACAGAATTATCTGATACATATATGAACATGATATATTGGGAAAGAATCAACATGGTTTCTGTAAAGGGAAATCATGCCCCACCAGTCTATTAGAATTCTTTGAGGGAGTCCACAAGCATATGGACAACAGTGATCCAGTGGATATAGTGAATTTGCATTTGTCTAAACCGTTTTGACATGGTCCCACACCAAAGGCTCTTAAGCAAAGTAAGCAATCATGGGATAAGAGAGAAGGTCCTCTTCTGGATCAGTAGCTAGTTAAAAGATGAGAAACAAAGGGTGGGAATAAATGGTCAGTTTTTACAATGGGGAGAGGTAAATAGTGAAGTCCACCAAGAATCTGTACTGGGACCTGTGCTGTTCAACATATTCATAAATTATCTGAAAAAGGGGGTGAGCAGTGAGTTGGCAAAATTTGCAAATTACAAAATTACTCAAGATAGTTAAGTCCAAAGCTGACTCCAAAGAGTTACAAAGGGATCTCACAAAACTGGGTGACATGACAGATGAAATTCAGTGTTGATAAGCGCAAAGTAAACTGATCCCAAGTATACATACAAAATGATGGGGTCTAAATTAGCTGTTACCACTCAAGAAAGATCTTGGATTCATTATAGATAGTTCTCTGAAAACATCTGCTCAATGTGCAGCAGCAGTCAAGAAAACTAACAGAATGTTAGGAACCAGTAGTAACAGGGTAGATAATAAGACAGAAAATACCATGATGCTAATATATAAATCCATGGTATGCCCACATCTTGAATGCTGTGTGTAGTTCTGGTTGCCCCATCTCCAAAAAAGTTATATTAAACTTGGAAAAGGTACAGAGGAGGGCAACAAAAATGATTGAGGGCATGAAACAGCTTCTATATGAGGAGAGATTAAAAAGACTGGGACTTTTCACCTTAGAAAAGAGACAACCAAGGGGGGATATGATAAAGGTCTACAAAATCACAAATGGTGTGGAGAAAGTGAATAAGGAAGTGTTATTTACCCCTTTCCATAACAAACCTGGGGTCACCAAATGAAATTAATAGGCAGCAGGTTTAAAACTAACATAAGGAAGTACTTCTTCATATAATACCCAGTCAACCTGTGGAACTCATTGCCAGGGGAAGGCCAAAAGTATAACTAGGTATGAATAAGAATTCAATAGGTTCATGGAGGATGGGTCCATCAACGTCTATTAGCCAAGATGGTCAGGGATGGAACCCCATGCTCTGGGTGTCCCTAAACCTCTGACTGCCAGAGGCTAGGACTGGACACAGGGGATGGATCACTTGATAATTACACTATTCTGTTGATTCCCTCTGAAGCATGTGGCACTGGTCACTGTCAGGAGACTGTATACTGTGCTAGATGGACCATTGGTCTGACCCAGAATGGCCATTTCTTCTGTTCTTCAGTAAATATCTTCCTAAATGAAGCAGGTGGTAGCAGCAATAAACCTGAGAAACTGGACTGGATTCTTGGATGGATATGAAGTATGCTCTTCAGATTGCCTAGGATGCAATTAATTCGTTTCTGGGCTCTGTGG
This sequence comes from Platysternon megacephalum, assembly GCA_003942145.1. Lineage (NCBI taxonomy): Eukaryota > Metazoa > Chordata > Testudines > Platysternidae > Platysternon > Platysternon megacephalum. Next base: position 5,767,686 of record QXTE01000101.1, read on the forward strand.
ATCAGCAGGTAGGGTATGGAGTGACTTGCCGGGCTGGACTTGCAATATTGGCCCTAAAGACAATCTTTCCTGACAGGTTAATTGATTATTGTTATCTGCAGTGCAGAAGGTCCTAGAGGCACAATGTTAGGATGAGTGGGCCTAGCAGCTTGGCAAAGAGAAGGGGAATCTCTTAACTTGCTCATCTATTTAGGGCATTCTCCTTTCTGTTCGGCTAATGCTTGTGCTGGTTTGCAGGGTTGCAATGTTTGTCCTGGGGGTTCTTGGCCAGCCCCCTTCTATCAAGTGACAGATGCTAAGGGCACACACTTGGTTCCCTGCCCTTGAGCAGCAGCTTTGTGTTAATGGTGAAGTCGAGTTGAGGTTTTGAAGAGTCACTGAACAGAACCTGGAGTTTGCTCTGAACTCACTGGGATAACTGTTCTGCATCTGCCAAGGGGCAAGTTAATGCCAGACGGACCCACACTGAAGGACAATATGACACCATACAGTGTGGGAGGGCGCTTGACACAATGGGGAATCATTTCTTAAAGCACAGTAGAATTCACCTGTAGGAAAATCACTTTTTCACCCAGCAATTTAACTATATTTTGTCATTACGTATCATTAGAATTTTAATTACTCTCTGCAACTAAAGACCAGCCCAAGCTGCTAAGTTTGGCCACAGAACCAAACTTCCCCAAAGTTTGGAATGGGAGGATGCTGGATTCCAGGTCAGGTCTATCTCTAGTGGCAATTGACTGAAACAATTTGAGACTCATTCAGCTAAAACAGTTTCACCAGAAACAGCTTCCACTGTATAAAATATTTCCATAGTTATACCTGGATATATGCTGCATCTAAAATGACTGCCTAGCTTGTGATGAAGTACAGTTTAGAGGCGCAGCTGTGGAGCTTACCACTTTACACGAGCTGTGTACCTGGCCTTTTTAGTTAATGCCAGTAAACAAGGTTCTATCAATTCCTTCTATCAACCATACTCTCGGTTTGAGTTTTCCTAGAAATCATTAAGCTAAATTCAGAATAATCATTTAAATGTTTAAGCGTTGGAGGTTACCTTTTAGTGAAGTCATGCATCAGTCTTCTCTTATCTACAAAATATATACCCCGGTATAGGGTATTTCCCACATATCTTCAGCTGAAGAAAAAGATGCACAATGTATTGGACACAATGCACAATTCTTAATGTTTTATCCTAACTCAGGCTACTTGAGCCAAATTCTTCCTTGAGTTATCCCAGGATTGCATATGGCCATTTATTTAGATTCAAGTGGTACTCAGTTATGATTAGTGGGGGGAATGTATTCTTTTACATTTATAATAATATATCATCTGCAAAGCTGCTAATAATTTTTTGGGAAACATTTCAAAGTTTGACTTAAATTTAAAGGAAAGAAACATATAGCAACTGTTCACTTGTTTTCTTAGCATCTTCTCCATTCGCTTCTTTGTATTTCAGACCATTTCAAAGGCATTTCCTTAGAATACCTCATGGTTATTTTCATAACCAGCATGATGTACATGTATCTGCCACCCAGTGCTATAATGGCAATACTAGGAATCTGTATACTATGTATTATGTACAATGCATAGGAACATTGTAGGGTCACAACTTTCTGGATCTACTCTAAGAGTTCTTGGCTTCCGAGTCCCAATCCCAGCGCAGACCTATTTCATTTTCTGGATCTCCTGCACTGGCACAGTGCTGCAGTATCTGGTTTCTATTTATTTATCCTAGGTACTTACCTGAGAGCCTCACAATCTTCAGTCTAGTCATCCTCACAACACTTCTGTGAGGTAGGGGTGTATTATTCTCATTTTACAGATGGGGGAACTGAGGTAAAGATAAACTGAGGGCATTTAGGCACCTGAAGAGGCAGATAGGCACCAAAGTCCACCACTGGTATTTTTAAAACCGCCACTTAGCTGGTGCCTAATCCTGTAGATACCTGCTTTCTTGTTCATTGGCACCAAAATGCCTGAGCATTAGCAAAGCCCAAGCACTGCTGCTACCACATAGCCAATGGCCACAGCTTTGAGAAACAGGGCTTATACGCAGGGACAGTCACAGACTCACCTAGCAGTACATCTCTGAACAGTTACATATGCCACCTCTCAGCCCCCTCGCTGACATGGAGCTCCCTGGCTGTCTAATTGACATTTATACTAAGCTGTGGCACTCCTATCTCACTTCCAGTGGCTGGTCATGTAGGAGTGCTTGGGTCAAGCTTAACACATGTCACCTGGCACTGACTGCAGGTGTTAGATGGAGTGGCAACAAAGAAAGTGCTTAAATGGCAGCAGGTGGCAATGGAAGTGTAGGGTGAGCCAGAGACAGCAACTGAGTGTGAGCCAGAGATGTATGCTGTGAGAAAAATTTTAGTTAGGAACAGATTGTAAGTTAGTGGGGCACCTACAGGGAACAAGAGATGTGTGTTGGGACAGTTTGGCTAGTTATGGAAATAACAACGTGTCTTCATAACAAAGATCTGGGGGAAGTGGTGGTCAAGTACATGGGAGTGGGGAAAGGAACTGGTGTTAAGTGCACGTGGCTGCTCATTTTTTACCTCCCCTCTCCCCGCTTTGGCACCCAGCGGCTGTCCCTGTACGTTCCGGTTCTCTGCTGTGTTGTGGGGCTTACTGGTGGAGATGTGCGGGGACCGGGGTCACACATCACTGGTGGAGACGTGCGGGGACCGGGGTCACACATCACTGGTGGAGACGTGCGGGGACCGGGGTCACACATCACTGCTTTGCCCTTTCTTTAACGTGAAGGTTGTGGTGGAGGGGTAGCCAAAACAGAGGGCACAAATGACGATTATTATCATTGTTTGAATGTGGATCAGCAGTTGCATCCTCAGAAGTAGTGGGTATTTGAGAAGTTGTCCAGGTGTCAATATCAGTTTCAGCAGAGGTAGACAGTCCAGTTGTTGTTGGCTGTGGCAGACAGATTGGGGGCTGGGGTAGGGGGACTGGAGCACAGAGCCTGTGTGTGGTGGGGGATGGGACACAAATGAGGGGCAGACAGGCTGGGAGGTCTGGGGCAACTAGGAGTACATATGGGAATAGGAGGAGGTGGAAGGACAGAGGGGATTGGTTGGGGAGGAAGGGGCTGACAAACATTGGTACAAGTGAGAGTAGGAAGGTCATGAGAGGTGAAGCAGGTGGGTGCTGGTATGGTAGGTGGTAGCGGTTGGGGAGTAAGCAACATTTTGGCTAGGATTGTTTGAATTGATTTTGCAGTGGGAGAATGGGGGGCGGGAGAGGATGGGCAAAGCACTTTCATGTGCTTGGGTCTGAGTCCATGCACTGATGAGTTGGGAAGAACACCAGATGCCTGATACTGGGTGGCCATTAGCATGATTGCCTCTGCTATCTTCTTCTGCAGTCTGGCTGTCTTGCCAACCATGCAATGCAAAAATGGTCTCTTTAACTCCACACAGCCTGACACAGCTCATGCAGCTCACATCATTGGATTTATTCTAATACTCCAGCACACCCTTGAGCCATCCAGCTTGCTCCACCTTATCCATGAAACTTCCCACACCAATGTGTCATTCTGGTTTGCCATGACCTCTCCAAAATTCTCTGAGTTGTAATGGGGGTGGGGTGGGGAAAACTTCATGAGCACACTGCTGTAGGAACTGATGTCTCTCCGAGTCTCTCTCGCTCTAGAGAGAGTTATCGAGTTTGTTTGAGGGTCATTTAGGGATATGCCATGATCCAAATATTACATCTGGTCCCCATCTGTGGCCACAGGAGGTGGAGGACCATGGCAGCTGCTCTCAGAGGTGTGCCCCAGCAGTGCAGCTGGTGATGCTGGGGCCCAGTGAAGAGATGCTGGTCCCAGTCCCCTGGTGCTGGTGCCCAGAGCAGACGTGCTTGTGCTTGTACAGGCCCAGCCAGGTTGTAGCCATGTTGTAGCCATGTGGTGCTGGTGGTCCAATCCCAGTGGGGCACCTCCAAGACTGTGTTAAAAGCAGAGTTTCTTGGTTACTGTCCATACAGGTCTCCGGTGGTGGCATGTCTGAGTTGCTACCCTCAGAGGGAATCGCCAAAAGGCATTGACATCTCCCCATCTGACGGCTCCTCCTTAGGGTGGTAGGTTGAACCTGAGGTGTCTAGCTCATTAGAATGGACAGCATGGGGGAGGAAGGTTGGCTCCACTTGCAGAGATAGTGTGCACAAGGCATACATTAATGTATCTGAGCATTCTCCATTGCAGTGCCGCTAATCCTGACCCATCGAACGCACGGTGCTGGAATCAGTGAGCCCAGCTTGATTGATGTGTGATCTTGCAGACAGACAGCAATGACTAATTCCAAACTTCTCTCCTGGAATGGGTGCACAGAGAGGGGAAACTTGTTCAGTCCCAAACAGGAAGCCTGCAGCAGAGCAGTGAACTGAACCTGGTTCTCCTGAGTACCAGGCTAGTGCCCTAACCAGTCCCTCATATTGCAAGGGAATAGTTAAATCCAGGGAAAAGAGGCCAAACCTGTTTTCATTGCTATTTGAAAACATAATGACAAGTTATTATTATTAGCTTGAGATTTTCAGAGAGAACAGTATTGCCATCCCAAAAATCATGTATGCCCTGCCCCACCATGAAATGGGCTTGACAGTCATAAAATTTTTAAAATAATAAATGTTGGGTTGTTTTTATTTCCCCTTGGTTTTTGAGCCTGTAGAGTTTGTGTTTTCAAGCTTTACTTCCTAGCGACAAGGGCTAGAAAGTTATTTCTTAAAAAATTGAAGCTGAGATTCTTATATATTTTACTTAACTCCAGCTGCTGAGGCTTTAAGAAAAACACCAAATATTGTGAAACTCACAATAAAATTGCAAGAGTTGGCAACACTGCGTTCCATTAATTGTATTGCAAGATATCGAAATCTCTATATCTTTGGAAATCTCAATCTTAAATTCAGTTGTTATTAATTATTATTATGTTAAATTAAGTCTACATTTTGGGTCTAATCTGCTTTACAGTTTCCCAGTAAAGTTTGCATATGTCATAGAGAGGATCGTTTGGCTGAAGACTCATTTTTCTAATTATACTTCTTTCACTTCCTCTGATTCTATTTCTGATAGTGTGGTAAGCCGTTGGGTTACTCCCGAGGGTTCTGGATTCCATGTTTTTAACATTTACATGTATCCTCTGGATGATAGCTTTAATTTTATGGATTGTCTAATTACATTTAACTGGCAACACTCCCATCTACAGCTCCTCTGATAATGTATCTTTGGTGACTCAAGAACATGAATGTGGTTTTCAGCTGTAAAATTTGAGGTTGGCAAAGAATTTTTTAAAACTAAAGAGCAACAAAATTAAAGTGCTCAGGTTTGATGCTATGCAATTGTCAGGTTCTGTTGTCTTTGGTTACTTTGCCACTTGGTGTCCACTTCTGCCTTTCAGATACACCCACTGAAGGGCAAAATATAGCCCATCAGGGTACAGTAATATTTAGGATCATTGGATCAATGTCTGGATGTCACTTTAGGCTCAAATCAAAAAGTCACCAAATGCCCTCCCTGCCCTCTCAGGAATATTGCCAGGATACATCTTTGTCTTTCCATAGCTAACCTGGAAACAGTAATTTATGGCTTTAAAACCTCTAAAATTACTCTCTCTACTTTCCTGTTGGCTAGACTTCTGACTAGAATGAATCAATCTCCATCTTGTCCAGAATTTGGCTACCAAGCTATTCAACTACCTAACCTTGGACTAGGGCTAGCCCAGCATCAAACTCCTGATTTAGAGCCTTTGCAGTGGTTACTTCACAAGTTTGCTTTTGACTTTGAGGCTTTTTGGGGCTACTTTCCTCATCTACCTCAGATTTAATAACCTCCCTTATTCCCTCTATGATCCTCCAGGCAGGAGTTCTCATCTGTCTTGTTGATCAGCTGCAAGCCTGTAAGGGCAGCACCTTTTCTTTCAGTGTTTCTGTCCTGTGGACTCAGAGTTGTAGTCCATCACATTTAGAAGATCTGAAATCAATTTTACGACTAAACTGAAGACCTCTGGTTTTAGCCTGGCATTGGGTGGATGTTTTTAGTTTGATTGTTTTATTTTATTTTAAGTGCTGAGCGGTGGTTAGGTGTGAACTATACTATTTGGTCTTGTATCATTCACAACTAAAAGAACCTAACCCTCTCTTACTTAGAGGCTAGACTGACAGAGCTTTCACTCAGCTGCACAGGAGAGTAACTGGGAGTGGAACAACCACTCACCCATCCAATTCCACTGCTCAGCGCTGCACAAATTGTTACTCCTCTTAGGAGGGTGGAGAGTAAGATCTAGTTGCCAGATACTCCCCTCCAGGAGGAAACCCCCTGCTTGCCAACTGGAGTAGCTTTTCAGAGGGCAGTTGAGCTAATCCACAAAAGAGCAGAAGTAATTTACTCCCTCCCCAGACAAGAGGGGAGCAGCAAGAAGGAAGGAATTGTGACTGAGTTACAATTCATTCTCTGCTCTGCAGAGCGCAGCTGTGCACTACCCGTACTCAGGGCACTTTGTACAGTCCAGACTCATCAGATTTTAAAAGGCAACTTCAGACTACCAAGGCTCTTCTCTCAGGCTTTTAGAGAGGGGGTGGGCCTGGGCTGAAGTCCAGGCTGTGTGCAGGCACTGCAGTGACATGGGGTTCTGCAGCTGGAGGATCACAGGGTATTTTATTTTCTTTCATTTTGGGGGATGATGCATATATGTTTTGTATATTTAAGATATGGTAAAGGTGTTTCGAGCTTTGAATAAGCACCTTTTAATGTTTAAATACTTAATAAATACATGAATGAAAGATGCACATTTCTGATGCGTAGCCACTGTGTGGATCTAAATATGAACATTCCTCATGTTGGAGCTTCTCTGTTAGGGATTTTTGGAAAAGTGCAGCAACACCGATGCAAACCCTGCTTGGATTAAACATGCTGTCCTGTGTAAAGAGGGGCTTGTATTGGTGCCATTTACCTACTCCTACATTTGGGAGTATTCACAGTTGGACTCAAATACAATGCACAGCCCTAAGTACTCGTTCTCACACCTTTTTTACAGCACCAGCCTTGATAGCACGGCATTCTACTTGAATGTTCTAATTAAAGTATCACAAAGAGCTACGCATTACACAGCTTTGTGGATTATGAACTAAGGTATACAAGAGCCTGTATTACATCAGTGCACTTTGTAAGGTGGATAGAGAACAGATGACCACTCGAAGGATGGTCATGCAATTACCTCCCAGATTGGGACAGAGAATAAACAGATTGCTTAAAATGTGTCGAGTGGCAGGATTTTGTCACAAAACACAGGCTGAAATTCTGACAGTCAGGGAATCAGGTGATGTACTCAATATGAGTACAGGTAAGTCTCACTGAATTGAGCGGTGCCACTCACAGACGGTTATAGCATGATTGTGATCTGTACTAAGCAGAGGGTGTTGTGTTGTTGTACTGCCCCTGGAACAGTCCTCTCTGAGCCCCAGTCACTAGGGTGACCAGACAGCAAGTGTGAAACATCGGGACAGGGGGTGTGGGGTAATAGGCACTTATATAAAACAAAGCCCCAAATATCAGGACTGTCCCTATAAAACTGGGACATCTGGTCACCCTACCAGTCACTTTCCCATTTTCCCTGCTGCTCCAGGGAGAGAGTGAACTGCATGGGGTTTATACTGGGTGCAGCAATACTGTATGACATACAGGCACTGCTACACGTCTGAGTGTGTTGGGGATAGCAGCACAGTCTCCTTGCACTCTTCACCTATCCATGCTGCTACCAATGATGCACAGGCAACAATGTGGGTGGCCCATAGTAAGGTGCACTTACTTACAAGCAGTAGTATCAGAATCACAGAAAAGGTTCTATTCAAAGTGTGCAAGGGTTTCAGGATCTTAGTGCATAAAATGCTAACTTTTCCAAATACTATCTATCCAAAACACATGCAAAACAATGTACACATGACATTTAGAGCCTTGGTTTTATGATAAAGAACAAACTTCACACAGATGAGTGTCTGGGCATGTCTGGGGTTTTCCTGTATTTTGATGCTGTTGGTCTCCAGCCAGATTTGTGAAAAAAGAAACTAATGTCTAGAAATTATGCTAGAACACTGTACTGGATGTTGCAGCCATTTGATCAGTCAAGTTGTATATGTAATTACTTGTCCACACTGTTCAGGGGCAGGCCTTTTAAGCATAAGGAGACATTTAATTTTGAATATTCATTGTAGTATTCTATTATTAGACTATTAATACTATTATTTTATTGATATCTTTGTTACATTTAAAGAAAAACTTCAAAACTTTAAAGCGACACTTTTACTCAAGTTTCCCCCCAGGGCAGTGACTATGTCTTCCTTTAGGTTTGTCAAGCTTCTAACATAATAGGACCATCGTCCTCACTGCGGCCTCTGGGTATTACCATACTAAGTATAAAATAAAATAAAACAAATTATTCTTATGTGAACAACAGATGCCTTTAGCCAGGTGTGGTGCAGGCAAAGGGAAGTTGAGAAGAGGAAGTATTATTAGGAGAAAAATAAATGGTTAGGGATTTTACAGCAATGGGGACATTCCCCTCCAACCCACGTATGATACAGTTAGACATAATCTGAAAGCGAATCACAAAACTGTTGCAACAGTTCTTGTAAATTTTACAGCTTTGTGGGCTGTCCTTCTGTTTTGTCCTGCAAAAACCCCATCCTTTCAGCTGGAGTAAGGCATAGAGCAGGCGCTAGGCATAAGCAGACTAAGCAATTGTTTAGCGCCCTAAGCAGCTCAATGGGGCCCCCTGTTAATTATTCATATATGTTGGGGGGGGGCAAAATATTCCTGCTTAGGGCCCCCAATGGGCTAGCACTGGCACTAGTAAGGCAAGCAGGATTTTGCCCTCTGTACACCCTGTTCATGTGCAGATTTCACATCCCACAGTTCTCTCAAAGTTCATGCAAACTACTTTAATCTGCTTAACCTAAGGGGCTGAGGAACCCTTAAACTGGAGTTTAGCCCTTCTCTGTGCAAACTCAAACTAGTGTAGTTTCTAGGGATAGAGATGTAGTCCTAACAGAAATATGTATTTTGGATTTCTTGTCTATGCTCCCATCCTATCTGAACAAGGGCCCAATACTGCAAGATGCTGAGAGCCATCGACTCCTGCTGAAATCAATGGAAGTTGAAGAGCTCAGTAGCTCACATAATCAGGTACCATTTGAAGTTTAATGGGGTTACATGATCAAACCAAGCATACTAATCAATTCGTGAATGCTAACTGGCCAGCCAGGAGAAAGCTGGATAGTCAGATGTAAATATTTTTTTTGCCAGCAAAAAGTGAATTCTCTGTGCCAGTTACTCTGCTTTGTTTAAATCTGAAGTCTAACTCAACTGAGGATACAGAACAAGCAACACTGTGAATGCCACACCTTTTAGCAATCATAAAAGCTTGAGACTGCAACCCATATGATTGCTTGCTGGGATGAAGGGCCAGTTTGTGCCCTCTTGAGGTGTGTCAGATGAATCTTTCATGTGCAGATCACCCCCTTTCCCACACAACATGGGGGCTCAGCCATTCCCACAACATTGTCCCCCTTTTCAGATCTCACAGAGTCCTCTCTGTAGCATCTCAAGTCCATGATGGGGAGGAGCATGGACTGGGCAGGGCAGGGCCGAGAGGTGGTGTTTACAGACCAACTCCCCTCTAGCCCTGCAAAACTTGTCCAGAAAGGTAGTAGCCCCCAAGCTCAAGCCATGTTACTTTTTCTGGGTAGCCTGGACACCATGCCCAGTCCAATGCAGCCATGTTGCTAGGATTTTGTGTGCATGGGTCTGGAGCAATTGTGGGGGGTCACAAGGCCTCTGTGCAGATGTCCATGGCTGTCTGTGCTGTGGATTTCCAGGGATCCACCAAATTTGAAGGCAGACCTCCCATGTCCTTTCCAATGGGATGCCAGGAGGAAAAGGGGTGCAGGAGGCAAACCCCACCAACCAACGGAAAGTTTAGGGTGAGAGGCACAAGAGACTTCTGATGGAGGCTCTCTCAGAAGAAATTACCTCTCATGGCTTTTTACATGGCAGGGGTAACAGGTTGGCCCAGAGATTTTTGAAGAAAGGAGACTTGTTTTATCACTAAGGTTCAATGCCTTCCACAGCATACATTCAGGAAGACATGGCCCACAGCACTTAAGATAGCTGTAACCTCACAATACATAATCTAAATGGCAGTGTACAACAGGGTATTTTTGCTGTACTGGGCCACCACATAAGTAGTATGAATGTATTTTTGCCTCATGTGTCCCTTCTGTAGAAGTGGCCCGTGACACTATCATTTGGAGTGAAGAATCCATATACACGTGATTCTAGAAAGCAGGTATCCAGGAGTTTTTATGCTGCATCTTTTTTTTTTTTTAACTGTAACAAACTTATCCGAGCAGCCAAAACATTTTTTATTAAGAGTTGTAACAATTACCAAAAATATATTTTAAAATGTGAATATCAGTAAAAGGTTTGTTTACTGGGGGTAGTACACTAGTCTACTTTCTTGGCAAGCCTAGAAAAGATTTCTGTCTGAGGGGTAAGAAAGTGGAATTTGACAGACTATTCTTTGTTTCTAGATCAAAATGAGTAACAGGATATTTTGGTTTATGAAATGCATAAGAATTCCCCCACCTTCTGTAAATTCTCACTCAATAAAATAAAAGACTCAGTAACTGCTAATCAATTCAGCTAAAACATGACATTTTCAGAATTTAATTTGTCACATATTCAAAATCAGGGACTATGGTGTCCCCCACCAATATGTTCAGTGTAGTTTGTTTTTTTCAGATGTTTGGTTTATTTAACAGAATATTCTGTCACTTAATAATGGGTTCCTAGCAAACAATGAAAATTCATCAGTCACACATATCTGAATGCCATTTCCCCCTAACTCTGGGTTGCTTAGGGTTTGTGTCTTTGCAGTTAGATTGTAACTTTATGGCATATAACGAGAGAAGAGAAATCACAGGCAGTCTGTATTTATTCAGGAGAGGCACATCAGTAGGTTCCACTACACCTTAGATGTATATTTTGAGGATTTTACAGCAAACACCTAATATCCAGCTTGCCCTTTCAATGAGTTTTCAAGTTCTCAGCTCACCTCCCTAACTTCCTACTTTTTCATGTGTTATAAACATGGCCACTGGGAGGGTTTGGTGACAGCTTGATCTTTCCTGATAAGCTGAACACATACATAGATTGTCATCTATGCCGGATACAGACAGCAGAATTATGGAACCATGCTGCCTCTTATTTTAATTAAAGACACTTAGAGAGCCTCCAGTTACGGGTTGGTTAAAAAAACCCTCCCGTTAGTTAAATTGAAACTAGGGCATAGCATTCATTTTTCTTAACACTACCCCAGGCTCTGCCAAGATTGTATTCAGCAGGAGGTGTCAATGGTCCTGCATGCTATTTGCCAACATGAGATTACTATAAAAGTAAGTGGAAATGTTTTAGTAACTGACCAGCACTAAGTGGCCAACAGAAAATTGAAAAACATTTTCTTTAGAAACACTCCAGCTTTTATGTAATAATTTCTGTGTACTTTCTCCCTCCTTTTTCAACCTCTGGGACTCTTGCATGAAAATAGTGTCTTCATTGCTTAGGAATTTCGCTTCTCCTGGTGCTTTTTCCTCACTCATAATTACATCCACAGCAAACTAATTGTGATATCACAAACATAGAACTGGGGCATCAGGTGAGAAACAGAGCTAGTCCAACAACATAACTACATGTTCATGAAAGTTTTCTTTAAAAAAAATAAAAATCTCTCTTTTGCTTTTTTGTTGAGATTGACAAAAAACCTGACTAGAATCAAAATTTTGATTTTGAAATAAGCAGGACAGAGAACAGAAAGAATAGCAGAGTATAAATGAGTGAAAGTGGACAAGCAGAGATGAAAGGGATGGGGAAATGAAGCAAGTCCAGTGTCTGTACAGAACAAATTCTTAGCTACACCCACTACTGCACTACAAGCTTAGTTGCTAATTGCAGGAGCAGTGATACTGGAAGGTTTATTAATGCTGTTAGTAGACTTCATTCACAAACTCTGTAAGAGACAGTCAAGAAAAAAAAAATCAATGCTACCATTCCATTTTGTTGTCTGGAAGATCCTGTGAATGAAATCCATCAGTCATGCTAAAAGGCACTCCAGGGTCTTTGGTGATGTAATTGCTGCAATTTTCTTTTTCCTCTCTTTCTATCTGGTGGATGCATTCTCTGCTGCATTCAGTCAGCAGTTCCAGACCTGCATATCTTCAGCGACCAATGGAAGTCACTGAATTTAAGAGGCCAATTTAGTGTATCCTCCCACAGCAAGTGGACTAGTGGTCAAAGGAGACAAGAAGAAACCCACAGTAATTACTTAGTTACAGTTTTATACCCCTTTTCTAGCATTTGGGAGAGCAAGCGTGAGCAAGGAGAAGAGGGTCATCTGCTGAAATGTTAGTGTAAAAAAAAAGTTCTTTGTTTGACCCTGTCCTAACTCCTCCCTTCTTGTGATTTGCATTGTTATTCTCCAATAGCCAGGTGGATGCGTTATTGGAGAACATGAAGCCATAATGTAGTTCCCCTTTTTACGGAATCAATTTTAGGAAATGTCTTAATTAAAACTGATAAACAAGAGGTCCTGATCCTGATTGGTTTTAGCTTATAGACAGCATTGCAAAAGTAATTTTCATAACACTACAGTTCCCAATACAGTTTTGTCAAATGAAATACAGGTAAACCATTATCTAAATGGGAATGGGGATGGAGATATTTCTGAAATTCAGAGGAAAAAAAATTTTTTAAAAGAGGAATTCTAATTTGGGGGTATACTTTTGAATATCATTATTTTGAATTTCAAATAATTGGAATTATATTTTATGATTTTTTTTGTGGGAGGATGTCTCAGCCTGGATGAACTAACATTATTCCATGATTATTGAATAAATAAAGAACATTTACTATGTATCAGTAACATTGGCATATTTGCTTTGGACACATTATTTCGGTTGTACAGTTTTAAAACATTCTCATAATGGCTCAGGAAACAGCCACTCGAGTTTGGCTGTCAGAATGAAAATCTTAGGAGCAGAAAAGCAAGTTCAATACAACTTTTGATTTACATACAAGATATTATTTTTAATTGTATAAACTCCTTTCATTGGAGAAACGTGCAAGTGTTGCAGGCTCAAAAATAGACCTTAAAATCTGATGGAGTGTGAGCAGTTAGTGGAAGGGACGGAGTGATCAGCTGTTCAAGATATTACTTGAATTTCAAGATAAATACTGGGGAAAAGTAGCAGTTAGAGGAAAAATGACTACACATCCTTAAAGTTTGCAAGCTGTTTCCAACCACAACATCTTAGAATCCTGAACAAGGCTGATCTTAGTCCTGTATCCTGTTCTTTATTTAGCAGTTTCCTTTTCTTTTGGCAAATATTTTAATAATATCTACTGACCACCTGACAGACTCCAAATGTTGCTCTGTCACTAACCAACATCCTCTTATTAAAAGTGTATTAATTTGGTTGCTTTTAACAGGTTTTGCTAATGAGTACATCTAGATAAGGACTGTGGGGCAGGAAGGTTAGCGTAGGAGAAGTTAAATCACTGTTGAGTGTGGTATCTTGAGAGATCTATAAAAGTCTCTGTTCATGATTTCTTCAAAACAAGTGTTGTGAGAAAGGGGATGAGAATTCACCTGTTTTGTGAAAAATAATAAAGATGATGTGTATTTTAAGGGCAAAAAAGGATATGAAACACCATCGAGGGTCAAGGGACATCCTGAAACAGCTAAAAGGAGTCTCATGAAGTGGGTGAAGGATGTCACATGTGGCTCCTGACTTTACATCTATATATTTTTTTATTGTACACGAAAGACCCTGGCTTCCAAAACTCTCAGTGCCAAATTCAGAGTTGATATATAAGATGGTACAATTAACACATCAGGAGGAAAATGTAAGGCAGTCTGAGCTGGTTTTACTTTATGTTGAGGGATCCAAAGAAGTTGCAAGTTATAGTGTTTGGGTCTAATTCATGAAATCAGTGAAGTTACACAGGGCTGGATTTGGCTCTGCATAGGCAGTTACTTTAACTTACCCCTACCAGCTACTCATTTTTCCTGCTAAACTGAACTCTTCCAAGTGTGGATCCTTTAGAGCAACACTTCCTTCCACCTATGTACTGATGTTTAAGTGGGCCATTTGGCACTCGGGCTGTGGGCTTGATAAATGATGATGGGATGACCTTCCATTTTGAGCTCTGACATCTTCTCTTCCAATATATTTGGCACAATTTAACCTTTATTTTAAAGTGTCAAGTACAAAGTACAGGATCTTTCTTGCAGAAAAAATGGATCTTCTGTTAGGTATTGTTTTGACCTTCCGGGTTATTTTGGAAGGGAAAACTCACTCTATGTGACAGTTGAAACTAGGTGTGTCCCAACTGCAGTATTATAGCTACATCACTCAGCTGGGTAAAGGAGGAAGCACATTGCTGGGGCAGAACAAACATACACTGCCACTGTCTGAGCTATACATGTCTTGTAGTCAGAGGACGTCAGTCTCTAGAGCTATCTGGTACATTTCATCAACACTAAATTCACTTTTTAAAAAGTTCCATCTCTTTTGACAATATGCCAACTTTATTGCTGTCTTTTTTTTAAAGTCCTTGCTTAATTGCTCCAACTTCAAGCCTCCGTGACCCGTATGTGTGGGGGTGAGGAGAGGGTTCTGGATTGTCAGTGCTGCAGGCTGAATTTCTCAATCAAATGTACTGGTGGTGTCTCTGTTCCACCTGTGTAAGCTTCTCCCTGCCCTTCTAGCTCAATACTTACCTGGGTGAACTACTCCATTGGTTAGTGGATAGTTCAGTTTACATAGCCATACCATAGCTAGCCACTCCATTGCCAACAACTTATGGTAGCCCATCTTGTGATGGGGACACTTGTCCACTGACAACTGGACTGAGACTATCAAACTCATTTCACATAGAACAGCCATCAGATGTTGGCATTTTTTCACTAGCAAAATTGTGAGCTGGATTAATACCAACAATTTAGAGGTATTTTAGTCTTTTGTAATAGCTTTGATGATCTCATTAAGCGTCAGTCTCTTCTTTCAGTCTGTTTGTCCACACACCATAAACAGGCTTCACTGAGGCACAAGCTGTTCATAACCGAAGCATCTTGTTCTCTACCTCTGAAACAATACTCTAGACTTTTCCGTCTTTACTCTCTCTACTATAGGTAAATTAAATGCCTACTATTCAATTCTTCATTCAGCAAACAGTGGAACAAATGTTCAGTGACAGCCTTCTGCACACTGGTTTAATAGTTTATAAAACAAAAGGCTACTGATATAAGCTTTTCAAAATCAGCATTTTGTATTTAAAGCTGTTCAGCTTTATGATAATGGGATGGATCATTCTGAAGCTAGGCTTCCAGAGAGGTAGAGCTTTGCATGTAAAGCAGTATCTTTAAAAAAAAAATTAAAAAAATAATGTTGGAATCCCATTTTCAAGTCCTTCCTGAGCTCTTAAGTGTATGTGTTGTTTCAGCCTATTGCAATAAGGACTGTCACTAACACCAATATCACACTAACCACAATGAGGCACTTAAAAATGTAAGGCTACTTCAAATTCCCCTAAAAATTCACCAGTAGGTATAACCATAAGTAATCACAGTAACCTTTTTTTGTCTTTCCACTGAACAACAAGATATGACATCACAGCAATTTTAAAGTTATTCCCCTAACATATATAATGTCAACTAACGAAAAACCTTAAACATTTGTAACCACGGCACCCTCCTGCCTAGGGGAGAAGCTGCATTTCTGTATAGAAAAAAAGTCAATTTCAGGGAAATAAATTCCAAACTTTGAGATACTTCCCCGTCCCCACATGCACACTGTCGCCACATTTACACTTACCC
The DNA here is from genome assembly GCA_003942145.1 of Platysternon megacephalum. Lineage (NCBI taxonomy): Eukaryota > Metazoa > Chordata > Testudines > Platysternidae > Platysternon > Platysternon megacephalum. The sequence continues at coordinate 5,783,627 of QXTE01000101.1, forward strand.
TATTTCCCCTCATTCACTCTCACCCCAACTCTTTCCTTACTCTGTAAACACACTCTGTATCAGCATTCCATTGAGTCCCACTTTGCCTTTCAGTCACTTTCCTGCCCTCCTTCACAATCCCTTGGACGATGCTGTGTGCTCTCCTCACCAATGTCTCAGTGCTTCTGCAATGGATGGTCAGAACAAGCCATTCCCTCTGCTTAGCTCCTCCTTTTTGACTGAAGACAGCCTGAGGATGGTGAGGAGAGAAGTGGTTATTGGCTGGGAGTAGGGGGTATTGTTCCTCCTTGTTGGGACTTGGCAATTCCCCATAGCTGTTGTAAGCCTGAGGTTGCACCTCATGCTGCTCCTGATGTCACCGGACAGGACTATGGGGTGCTGCAAGCCATCACATGCTCTGCATATCCCTAGTACTAGCTCTGTTTGTTCTGGGGCTGAAGGTAGGGTGACCAGACGTCCCGATTTTATCGGGACCGTCCCGATATTTCGGTGTTTGTCCCGCGTCCTGACTGATCTTTGGTCGGGACGCATTTTGTCCCGATATCTGCCGGCAGCACTATGGGGTTTTTTTTTTGTTTTTTTTCCCCTCAGCCGGGGCAGGACTCGCTCGGCTCTTCCCCCTCAGCCGGGGCAGGACTCACTCGGTTTTTTTTTTTTTTTTTCCTCAGCCCCCCCCCCAATGTGTCCCGATATTTTCTTCCCATCATCTGGTCACCCTAGCTGAAGGTAGCAGTGCAAACCCACTCCTTCTTCTGGAGATGCCTGCATTTGCTTTTGCCTGTCACTGGATGGCTGCTTTCTCAGCAAATGATTTTGGGGACTGCATAATGTGGGCTCTCTCAATTCTTAAAAGGTCTTTGGGACTGGATCAGCATGCACCTGCACATCCCAGTAATGCAACATTCACGTTGGCAGCTGACTCCTCTGAGCTTGGTATGAGCTAATCCTCATAAGCACTACAGAAGCTAGAGAAAACAAGGTCAGTCTCTTTACACAGATTGCTTTGGAAGAGATAAATATTTTGGGGGTGAGGGAAATTGATCTAGAATTCTTAAGTTCCTTTGAATGTAGCTCTTTCTAACTCCTTCCTTCCAAACTTTCTAATCCTATAGGAATCTTCCTTAGTGTAAGAAGTGCTGTAAACTCATTATCTTGGTGTATGATTAGTTTCTAAGCTTCCATGAAATAAGTGTGCCAAATACACAAGCTGTATTCACTAACTGCACACCACGTTAGGCAATCACACTATCTTTAGACACGTTTCCTTTGGAAGGCAGTTTATCCAACAGCAAAGATCTGGAATGGTGTCCCTATGAAAAAAAGTCTTAGCATTATGAAATGACTATGGAGTCCCACTGCAAAACAGAACACTGATGCAATGAAATCAAACTGAAATTTGTCACTGAATATTCATTTTTTAGGGGAGTGTGAGCACCTGCAACTCTTCATGAAGGCAGGGGGACCTGTGGGTACTCAACACTTAAAACTTCTGTTTTTGAGAGGCAGCCTGGCTCAACAGGTAAGCTGTATGCCCAGGACTCAGAAGACATTGTTTCTATACCTCGATTTGCCACACCTGGCTGTGCCACTGACTGACTGGATGACATTGGACAAGTCTCTGTTTCCCCAGGTGGAAAAAAGTAGGGCTAATGACCTGCCTTTGCAAAGTGCTCTGAAGCATCAGCAGTACTCTGCTTCACTGAGTTAATCAGCCCCCCTCTCTGTTCCTTTTCAGGATACTATGGCATTTTCAAAGAACAGGAAGATAATCACACCAGGTGATTTACCCATGCTCTGAGGTTGACTGCTGTTGGGACTATATCTTGCCCCTGCTTAAAGGGCCACCATGGACTTAAAAATTTCCCTTCTCTTTTTTTTTTTTTTTTTTTTTAAACCTACTACTGTTTCAAGCGTCTCCCCTCATTACTATAACTGCAAGAATTTTGTTTGTGTGTTTCTTTCAAACAGCAACAGGTAAGAAATGGATGACATTTTGCTAGTTGTAAAAACTCATAGTTGCAGTTTCCCCTTTTAAAGGGATTTTCTTTTTGAAAACTTTTATATTGTATTAGAAATAGTAGCAAAATCTCACAAATATTGTCTCCATAATATTGTAAATAACAGACCACCATTTTCATCAAAAACAATCTCTTTTCTTAAATCTGTTATGTATACCATGTAAATGCATTTAACGTCTCAGCACAATAAAAATTAGCAACACGACATTTTATTACGAGAGATAACTTAAGCACTGTAGTTAATTTTCTTCCAGAACATTAAAATAGTGACAGCTCCATTTATAATACTCAACACGTGCATGAGAGTTAGTCCAGCTAGTATTTGTCCACATTTTACACCCAAAGTAAAGTTAGAAAAAGCTAATTCAATCAAAATTTCATTCAAGTAGAAATAAAATTTTGTACTGCAAAGTTGGTCCAGATTTGTACCTCTGTTTTTTCAAGGAGAAAAAGGAAAGGATTCATAACGTGCATTATGGCCTGTCAAAAACATTCACTTAAAACTTGAGAGTCACCACAGGAACTATGTCCTAGAACTCTGGCCAATTTTGTTGATGAAACTTCATAAGAAGTGAAAAGCTGAACGCTATCACGGGGGAGAAAGCACTAACAGGTCACTTTCTAAACAGATTTCTCAGAAACAGAGCAATTAATAGTCTCTTATAAACAATTTTCATGTACTCCTCCTATTTGTTGTATCTCAGAATGTCAACAGAAAGTTTAATGAATCATAAAATAACATTTTTATGATTTTTTCACATCTAAATCAGACACTTCTAAGTACACATAGTATTAGTAATGCATATACCACATTTGAAACTAGCTTTACTCATGGCCAAGGTCACATACAAACAAAGAAGTCCACAAAGAGAAAATTATCTAGAAAACCCCCCAACAAACTTAGACAATATATTTACAAAACAGTAAGAAGCAGCTCCCACTCCTATCCATAGCAAACAGATTAAAAAAAGAGAGAGAATGTCTCAACAGTGGGGGAGGGGCAGGAAATCACTAGACCAAACAAATTATATAAAGTAACATTTTTAACACCTCTCATGGCCGTGTGTCTTCTGCTATTCACGTCTGTCTTTTAGAGCTGGTTTTCACTGCAGCGTTAGCTCAAGTTAACTCCTCTAGTTAACGCCTAGCCCAAGTGTGACTGTTCTCACTGCAAAACAACACACAAACGCAACAAATGATTGGATCAAGAGCACAGGGGGTTTGTATTAGCAGCACAGAGTAGCTGCATTCCACTGCATTACTAACTCCAGCATCAGCAGCATTCAAGCTTCAAGCCACACTCCCTGACAGGTCAGCTAGTTTGAGTTTAAAGCACCACCACTCTCAAGCTGGACATTTGTGTGTGTGGACAGGATGTAAATTAGGGGCAACACTTGATTTATAATCTGAGCTAACACTGTAGGGATGATAAACCTTAAGACTGTAAATGCCTTGGGGCTGGGTCCATCTTTGTCTTGTACAAATTTTTCTGCTCCTGTGTATTGAAGCCAGGCATGGAGATTACACGAGTCTCTCCCATCCTTCTTGCCTCATTTCCCAGTTGAAAGCCCATCTTATAGTTGTGCCAGCCTTGATCCCAGAAGATTATTCCCCAGGGGCTCAAGTGGAGTCCATCAATTGAGGAGAGTCTTCTACCTGTGAAGACCTCCCAATGGTCGATCATCCCTTCTTTATCTTCTTTAAGCGTCTTACCAACCTAACAACTGCTCCAGTAGGAATCTAGCAATGTAATTTGTCCTGACATGTAGCACTTTCCCCCACTCCCATCACAATCCTTGTTAGCCTTATGTCCACATCTCATATCCTTGCCCCTGGCATACAGCACACTCTTTTGTTCTCCAGATCTGGTCTGGTGACAGGCCTGTTGATTCGTCTTAGTATGGAGCAGCCAATCACATAGACCTGACTCTCCCAGTATTGGTATGAATCTGTCTTACGTTCTCTCTCACAGTCCCCTGTATATCATACTCATTTTTCCTTAGGCTCTGGTCCCAGACTATCTCCTTTGTCTCTTCCTCTCTTCTGCAGGGACTGGCTTCCCTTCTTTTCTTCCTTGCCACCCCATCTTCTGCCTGTTTTTCCTCCATGTTCTCTAGTGCAGCAAACCTATTACTCAACTATATTTCACCTCCACTATCCAGTCTCTTCCTCTGCCTTGTTCTTGTGGTCAGGTTCTTTCATGGGTCAACTGCCCATCAGGTCCTTTTGTTCAGCAAGTGTCCGCAAATCTTGAGTTGTCTTTATTACCTCCTCTCTGTTGTCCTGTATTATACTTTCAAATCCCTGTCTGAATTCTATCATCCATCTCTAATCTTTGGGTCCTTTTGCCATGAGCTCTATCACATAACATTTCATGCATAAGTATTTTCTAGACCATCCCTGACAGGGGTTTGTCTAACCTGCTCTTAAAAATCTCCAATGATGGAGATTCCACAACCTCCCTAGGCAATTTATCACAGTGCTTAACCACCCTGACAGTTAGGAAGTTTTTCCTAATGTCCAACCTAAACCACCCTTGCTGCAGTTTAAGCCCATTTCTTCTTATCCTATCCTCAGAGGTTAAGGAGAACAATTTTTCTCCCTCCCCCAGGGCCGGCACAACCCATTAGGCAACCTAGGCGGTCGCCTAGGGCACTGCTATTTTGGGGGCGCCTGTGCCCTGCCGCCCGTTGAAATTTGGGGGCGGGACCTTCCGCCGCCTAGGGCGCCGGAAGAGCTGGCGCCGCTACTGCCCTCCCCCTTACTAAGACAGATCCCCAGCTTGCATAAGTCAGCATAAACTCCATTGACTTCAGTGGAGCTCTTCAATTTAAAACAGACAAGGATCTGGCCCAGCATATTTAGAGTATACCAGATGTATCCTAATTATGCCACTTTTCTCCATCAGAGCAGGGTGCCTCTAAACTAAGGTCCCAATCCTGCAAAGACTTGCTCATGTGCTTATTTTATGCACTCTGACTAAAATGGGACTGCCCAAAGTATGAGCGTCCTCATAGTGTATAAAGTTAAGCATGTGCTCAAATCTTTGCAGGATCAGTGGCTAAAATATTTGAAATTTAAATCCCCCCCAGAAAATATGCATTGTTTACCAAGGGCTCAGTTTTGCTGCCTATACAGTACTTACACTGAGTAGAGTTCAACTGCCTTTAATGGACACTATTCATGGACTGTTTCTACTCAGTGTCAGGAAAGGTGGCAAAACTAGGCTCCACCTGTCAGCACAGCTGGTGTAAAGAGAAAGTAACAAGTTTTAACCATAAAACTCTACTGTATAAGGAAGTGTAATATAAAAGCTACTTGGTTTGACTGAGCAGTAAAGCTGACAAATATTAGCAATAGGCTAGACAGAGATAATGGTAACTTATGGCTTTTATTTAAGTTTTCTATTGATATGCCTGTTAGTAAAGGATATTTAACAGTATAAGTCTATTCCTGTGGATCCTTTTACATTTTTCCTCCCTTCCAAAATTATTCCCACATTTCTCTCCAACTCTTCCCTTTGCTTTTGGCTTTATTTTATGCCTTATTAAAAAACCAGAAAATTTTGTTTTCGAAAGTCCCTCTTTTTCCCCAAAAAAACTATTTTCAGTGCTTACAACAAGTAATTAATCAAAAGCAAGTCTCTGAGCCAGAACAGTTTCAGTTCTTTAATGAAGCAGAATCCAGCAACGGAGCAGGTTCTTTCTGGCTGGCTCCATGATTTAAGCAACAGAATAATCCATCAAGGCCCCCTTCTTATGCTGATACAACACCCTGCAATGCATAACATTGTTATCTTGATGAAACAGAGCAGAAAGAGGTTCCACATTGCTTGGGCTAGCTAGGGTTTAAATTAATGAAAGGGGAGGGCGACGGACCAGTTAGCTCCCTTCCTCTCCCAGCTGGCCAATGAGTTGCAAAAGTAGCCCTTCCCCCTCCAGACTCTGGAGGGGGAAGGGCTACTTTTGCGTGTTCGTCCTTCCCCGTTCAACTGGGGCTGTCCCAATCATGGTGGCCCCATCAAATTTCCCACCCATTGAGGCGGGTGGGTGGCATTACATTCATCTTGAACTTTTGATCTGACAATGTAGTTGTTTAAAACAAACTATATTTCTTTAAGAGAGCTATTAAAGATGACCACATCCAGGTGTGGATTTAATTTTGCTTACAGGACAACTTCAGCAGATGGCAGAGCATATGTTTTTTATGGCACCAGGAAGGAATGCTTGCCCTAAATTAACTTCTCTAATGCTAATTATAGCATTGTTGCAACAGTTTACAACCCTCTCACATCTTTCTTCCTCTTTCTTTTCCTTTTATTCCTTTTTTCAAAACCATCATTCCCTAGATGTATCTCTTGCTTGCCTTTCTATTCCCCCCCCTCCCTTCACCATTCTCTTGGCTACTTACTCAGTACATGAGGTTTGAAGGTGAGATAAGATGAATGTGATGTTGAATTCAAATCCTAACAGAAAGTTCAAACCCTGGTTTGCATTTTGCAAAGCAACTGAAAAGATACTCTGTTCCCCCTGGTCAGAAATAGAAGCTCTGTAAATAAAAACTGCATTCAGCATCATCTGAGCTACTGTCCTGCAGCAAAAGGAATGCACTACTCCACTGTGTCCCAAGTCAGTGTATAATATAAACTGGAGGAACATTATTGCCATCTACACTGGGGCAAATGAAAGAGTCATATGTGTCAATTCAAACACTGAGTCAACTACAGCCAATTTCTGGTGGGTGCTTCCCTCCTGCCAGCTTTTCTGGGATCCACACTGTAGCAACTAATGCAACTGCTTGTCCTGCACATGTGCCAAGGTGAAGCCACTTGGCTGGATGCAGCGTTTCCTGCCAGTGAGAGAAGAGACTGCACTGAGTCCTAATACTGCCTGCCTCACTTACTAACAGGAGGCATCGTGTTCATGGACATTCAGGGTGGGAAGCAGATAAAGTTTGATATTGGTGTCAGAGACTATTGGAATGAAGGCAAATAAACAGTCTGGAATGTTGACAGAAGGTGGGGAAAGGAGAACATGATTTGCCCCTTTCCTTTGTTCTTGTTCATTCAGAATCAACTGCAGTGCCAACACCTGTCAATAATCCTCTCCAAACAAGGCTTACCACTTGCAACATCATGCTGGTTCAATGAGCACAACTTTTTTTAGCATTCTGTGGCTGGCCTGTGGTGTACTGTAAACCCTGTTAACTACACTGCACGTTTGGGAGAGTCTCCTTTAGTTAAAGTGCTAGGGGCCTGTGTTTTTAGGGTGCCTGAAGTCATGAGTTTCCCTGCTGACTACCATAAAAATCTGCCAAAGCATGCAGAATAGGTGATGAGTGTGACCTGTGTGTCCAGAGAAGTATTATTCCCTGAACTGGGGACTTAAGTGACCTCGGAGCATGGTTAAATAATGTTCAGTGGTGACAATTGTAAAGGTAGTATTTGCTCATAGGTATCACACATTGTAATGGTCTAACAGTAATCTTTTACAGAAAGAGTTCATTATAACCAAAATCACCACTCATTTGGGATGCTACACATGCACATTTCTACCCTGACTAGCCAGTCAGTTTGAAACTTGAGCACAACAACAGTTGAAAATAATTTGATTTCTTTTTTCCCCTAAGGAGAATTTGATCTATTTGTGGTGATTAATACAGCATTAAAACAAACATTTTAGTTTTTATACAAATGAACATATACATGTTTACCAAACACTGGGCTTGTAGTAATCCTGAAATACTGAGGTATTAATGTAGATAATTTTTATTGCTGTCGTATGGAGGATATTTGTAACTGTCTTATCATACACGATTATTCTTTCATCTCTACATGGCACTCTGCCAGATTCCTGTATCTCCTGAACTGTTCTTTTGTATGCTAGATCTAATATCAGTTAGCACACTCCAGCATCCCCAGGCATTGATATTTCTATTTTTGCATCAAGCACTGGCTCATAAAATGACAAATATAATAGCACAAAACCCAGCATTTAATCAATGCTGTTGATGGCCAGAATTACATTTTTTCTGGTGAGAAGTGAAAGGATTTCGATGAGATCTAAATACAGCAAAGTTTTTCTTTGTTATTTATGGCTTTGCAGATTTAGATGAGCATGCACCCGCTTAATCTTAAATCTACTTTTCTAAATTTGTGGTATTAAATATCTCTGCATAGGGTTCATCTTGATTTTTTCCTGAACAAGATAATCAGATAATCCTGTATCAAATCCTTTTCTTTCATTATTCTCTATGTACCACTGAGCGTGCCCATCCATACATCTTTACAAAATGCTTCTCTGCTCATGCACATCATCTTGAACATAAATTTGACAAATTAATTTACAAATTAAATTAATTTACCTCAAGATCATACACATTTGAGAGCCCCACCCCCATTATTTTATTTGCTGTTTACATGAACCCATAAAAAGGTCAAAACACAAACCTTTTCCCCTCCATCATGCATGCACATTGGTCTTGCATCAGCCGAGGATAATGGTAAAAGCTATTTCAAGTGCAGGTGAGTTTCTCTTGATTCTGCTCACTTCCCTTGGAGGAGATTTTTAATGGTGATACTAAAAATTCATGTATATCACTTGTTGCAATGAAACCAAGTAGGTGACAGCAAAGAAGTAACAACACAAGTGTAAAAAACAAAAGGTTTTCTCCAGCAATTGCTTTTACAATAGGTAATTAAACTGCAAATGCTCTTGTTCCTTTTTAAGTCCTCCCTAGTGGTGTTATGTCCCCCAAGATGGGGGTATGTAATTTAAGTTAATTTCTGGGCAACAGAACCTACTTTTTAAATATATGAATATTTTAGTTTCCTAGTATGATTATTGTATTTATCAAACATCTCTTAGGGATGTGGGGGAAGAAAAAAAAAAAAAAAAGAGGGAAACCCTCAAGCAAATTTCCAGTGCACTCTCAACAATAAATGAGTTTGTCTGGCATGACTGGTAAAATATCAAATTAATACTAGGGCTGTGTACATTTGGGAAGAACCACCCAATGTGCAAATTCACTCATAAAAAAGTCAAATCCAGTTGAAAAACTACAAGTAATCTAAGAAGTTAAAGTAAAGCAGAATGAAAAGTTTATTTGTGTAGCTGGCTCTCTCTTCAGAGTGTGTGCCTCAAAAAAACACCATTAGTAAAACAGCTGGAATTTGGCCGGCTATCCATACAACTTTGCATAGTTGGCACTCATCTTTGCTGTGTGTCTTTCTACAGCAATTAGCCAGAAAAAGGCAGTTATTTGTGTGGTAGGGGTATGGTTACCCACAGAAATGGCATAGAAAGAGACAGATTGGATTTTGCAGCACTGATATAATATATTCAATTTTCACTCCTGCCCACCTTCCAATTTGACGTTATCAATATTAGAGCTTCTATTTTTCCTTTTCTAGGGTATTTTGGAAAGAAATTATTTTGGCTGGAATTAGATGGACACCAGTCAACCTACCTACTGTGAGTTTCTTAGCAGTGTTCTAAGAAATATTTATCACCCATAGCAAAAACTACAAACACCACAAATTTTTCAAGGGGCAAACAATGTAAGTTTTGGTGATGTGCATGTTCAGAATGTGCACCACTGCCATCTACAGGAATATCAGGGAGCTACTTACATGCCAGATCTAAAGAGTCAAATATCATCTTGCAACGTGGACTAAATCTGGCCGAAAATACTCACAGCTGCCATTCTAGAGTAACACCTGTAGCCATTTTTAAAGCTTCAAAGGCAAGTGACTAAAGCTACTTTTTTCTCTCAGGTGTTTCAGACAGTAATAAGGGCCATGTTCAAAAGACTATTCTGTTCTATCTAGGTATTTATATGGTCATCATCATATTATCTAAGTGCTTCACAACTTTCCTGTGAGGTAGGAAGTAAGGCTGTTGATTAATCGCAGTTAACTCACGTGATTAACTAAAAAAAAAAAAAAAAAGCTATTTATAAAAATTAATCACAATTTTAATCTCACTGTTAAACAGAATACCAATTGAAATTTATTAAATATTTTGGATGTTTTTCTAGATTTTCATCTATATTGTATTCTGTGTTGTAAGTGAAATCAAAGTATATATTATTTTTGAATTTAAGCATTTAAAAGATGCCAACTCAAGTGTAAAAGGTCGTTATCCATTCAGTTCTTTTTGAAATTTTCTTCATCCACACAGTTAAAGTCGTGAAACCTGCTAAACACTGCAGTAGCTGATCTGGGTCTAGCCCTGTTTCTAGTCACTAGTTTATGGATCATGTCTTATCTTAGCCCAGGAGAACTGAACCTGCACCTCTGTGCTCTATAAACCTCTCTGCCAGCTCCAGGTTTTATAGTTACCTTCTAATGATCCTCTGAAAAGGAAGAAAACCTTGGAATTTTACCATTGGCCCTTTTAAGTGCTGAACTTGTTAATCAACACTATTTCAGCAGCTTCTAGCTTTCACTATCAACCTGACACATAGAAAGCTACGAACTTTAGCTCTGTAGATCTGAGGTAGGAGTACAGCTCTAATTAATTTGAGGAGAGCATAGATAACTAAGTTAGGTTATTCTTCTCCAGATTCAAAAGAAAAGAGACTGAAGAGGCTTCAACTCGTACGTCACTTATCCTGACCTAATATGCATGGAGTTTACTCCTACAGAAGAGCAATTCTCAAAGCGCATCATTATACTATAGCTACACATGTGTCAAAGTGCTAAGTCTTTGATTTCTGGAGTTGCCAAATACTGACCACTAGCACACAGCCCGAATAATTGGGACTTGCACTGTGGAGATCCACATGGGTACAGGGAAAAATCTTCCTCATCAGGGCCCAACACAGCAGTGGAGCCTCTCAACATTTATTCGTGGTGATGGAGTAGTGGTATAACCTCCAAAGCCATTTTGCTTCCCTCCAGAGGAATAATTATAAGTATTTGAACTGTAAAAACGATAAACAAAAGAAATAGTATTTTTCAATTCACCTCATACAAGTACTGTAGTGAAATCTCTTTGTCATGAAAGTGCAACTTACAAATGTAGATTTTTGTTGTATAACTGCACTCAAAAACAAAACAATGTAAAACTTCAGCGCCTACAAGTCCACTCAGTCCTACTTCTTGTTCAGCCACTTGCTCAGACAAACAAGTTTGTTTACATTTACAGGAGATAATGCTGTCCTCTTCTTATTTACAATGTCACCAGAAAGTGAGAACAGGCATTTGCATGGCACTTTTGTAGCATGGCAATCATTAGTGGAACACTGGACAAATAACAATTGATTTACTCAGTATACGGAATTGGCAACTATGCCACCAAACACAAAGCCATGCTATTGGTTCTTCTTTAAAAGAAATAAGAGCAAACATAAACCAACACACTCCAGGAACGAGTGAGCCATTGGTCCTGTGAATACTTTGAGGAAAATGTTCTCATGCTCTTCATGTGAACAAGTTGTGTATGTAAGAAAATGAGTATAAGAGCTGTGGGCTAGAGTTCTGCAATTTTGTTAAATTTCTGAGCATTACCGAGCCACTGTTTAAATGACCTAGAGAAGGAACTGCACCAAAATCCTGGATCCAAACACCCTCAGACTTAGTGGAGTTGGGATTCAGAACTGCACTGAGCAGCCTAGGTCCCATCTTTAAAAAAAAAATAAAATACAGTAAGTGTTGAAGAGCAATAAACTTAGAACTTGATCCTGCTCTCACTGAAAGTGACAGAACTCCATTGATGCCTATGGGTATGGAACAGGTCTATAGCAAAGAAGTTTATTCAGCCAATATCTCATATGATAGGCAGCCTGATATAGTGGCAGAGAGGGAGATGGTTAGTTACGGTCCCCTCCCATCCTTTGAGTCACTATGGAACTTGGAAAACTGATTTTGGAATGGGATGGGCATGGGCGAATGTATACTGTAACATATTATATTGTTTATTTTTCCTCATTTGGCCTGCAGCCCTGGTTCAACTCTTCTGCTCACCAAAAAGGCTTGACTTGGTCTCATGTTGCATTGAAATGTTATTGCTTCTGATTGGCCAGTTTTGCCATGTTGCCTGATCTTTAGATTATGCATTAATTATATTAATAACTGGGAATTCTTAAAGTAATCAGTTTGAGGGTTGCCAGGTTTTTGCCCAAGGTCAGGCCCAGTATTAAATTATTATATAGTTGGGAACCCTGATGTGCACATTTGCAACACTTAAACTATATTTGTAAATATAAGAGTTCCTATAGTGTATTAATACGTTTAGCTCAAAGTGTATAGTGTATTATAGTGTATTAATACAGTTACAAACACCCCAACTTAGTAAGGTAGATAGCGATACTACAGAATGTATCTGCACATCCATATAGAATCATAGAATATCAGGGTTGGAAGGGACCTTAGGAGGTCATCTAGTCCCCTGCTCAAAGCAGGACCAATCCCCAACTAAGTCATCCCAGCCAGGGCTTTGTCAAGCCTGACCTTAAAAACCTCTAAGGAAGGAGATTCCACCACCTCCCTAGGTAACCCATTCCAGTGCTTCACTACCCTCCTAGTGAAAAAAGTTTTTCCTAATATCCAACCTAAACCTTCCCCACTGCAACTTGAGACCATTACTCCTTGTTCTGTCATCTGCTATCCCTGAGAACAGTCTAGATCCATCCTCTTTGGAACCCCCTTTCAGGTAGTTGAAAGCAGCTATCAAATCCCCCCTCATTCTTCTCTTCTGCAGACTAAACAATCCCAGTTCCCTCAGCCTCTCCTCATAAGTCATGTGCTCCAGCCCCCTAATCATTTTTGTTGCCCTCCGCTGGACTCTTTCCAATTTTTCCACATCCTTCTTGTAGTGTGGGGCCCAAAACTGGACACAGTACTCTAGATGAGGCCTCACCAATGTCGAATAGAGGGGAATGATCACGTCCCTCGATCTGCTGGCAATGCCCTACTTATACAGCCCAAAATGCCGTTAGCCTTCTTGGCAACAAGGGCACACTGTTGACTCATATCCAGCTTCTCGTCCACTGTAACCCCTAGGTCCTTTTCTGCAGAACTGCTGCCTAGCCATTCGGTCCCTAGTCTGTAGCAGTGCAGGGGATTCTTCCATCCTAAGTGCAGGACTCTGCACTTGTCCTTGTTGAAACTCATCAGATTTCTTTTGGCCCAAACCTCTAATTTGTCTAGATCCCTCTGTATCCTATCCCTACCCTCCAGCATATCTACCACTCCTCCCAGATTAATGTCATCTGCAAACTTGCTGAGGGTGCAGTCCATGCCATCCTCCAGATCATTAATGAAGATATTGAACAACACCGGCCCCAGGACCGACCCCTGGGACACTCCGCTTGATACCAGCTGCCAACTAAACATGGAGCCATTGATCCCTACCCATTGAGCCTGATGATCTAGCCAGCTTTCTATCCACCTTATAGTCCATTCATCCAGCCCATACTTCTTTAACTTGCCGGCAAGAATACTATGGGAGACTGTATCAAAAGCTTTGCTAAAGTCAAGGAATAACACATCCACTGCTTTCGCTTCATCCACAGAGCCAGTTATCTCATCATAGAAGGCAATTAGGTTAGTCAGGCATGACTTGCCTTGGTGAATCCATGCTGACTGTTCCTGATCACTTTCCTCTCCTCTAAGTGTTTCAGAATTGATTCCTTGAGGACCTGCTCCATGATTTTTCCAGGGACTGAGGTGAGGCTGACTGGCCTGTAGTTCCCCGGATCCTACTCCTTCCCTTTTTTAAAGATGGGCACTACAGCAGCCTTTTTCCAGTCATCTGGGACCTCCCCGGATTGCCATACTTATACCATCTCCTGTAGAACAACCTGAAATGTTGGTAATAAGGAAAATAATGGCTATTACCTTTCCCATTATTACCAGCTATTACATATTACCATTATTCTGGCACCTCCCAAGGACTACATCTCTTTCTTCTACCACCCCTAGGCTGGGGTGCCACTTTTATAATATGTTACGCTGGCGATGGTATGTTTGATGCATATTCAGCAGGGGATTTTCCCCCCTTTTCCTTATTTGTATTTCCTCATCTTACTAATGTTGGAGTGTCTTTTTCCTATAGGTTAGTATATCAATGATTTTAACTTATTATTATATACATCCTTTCGTTACCATGGCTCTTTTGTGGTTAGGCATTGCATTTGTTATTTTTGTTCTAACCGGTTATTTCGGTTCTTTTCAAGTTCCAATTTGTGGTGTACTTGCTAAGTTTAAAAGGGTATGGACTTAGGAAAGCCCCTATGCCAACCTGCGTGAACGCATCCTCTATGTTAAAGGTCACAGCCATACATGGACCTTATGCTTTAGCTCTTCACCATTTATTTAGGTGAAAGGTCCCAAACATATGTATGCTAACTTTGCCTTAGCTTAACATATAGGTTGTGGCCTGCAGGTCCCCTGTGTTACAGCCAAAATATACTTTAATACAAACCTATAAACCAGTGGTTCTCAAACTTTTGTACTTGGGACCCCTTTCAAATAGCAAGCCTCTGAGTGCGACCCCTCCCTTATAAATTTAAAAACACTTTAAAATATATTTAAAACCATTATAAATGTTGGATGCACAGCAGGGTTTGGTGTGGAGGCTGACAGCTCGCGACCCCCCCATGTAATAACCTTGCAACCCCCTGAGGGGTCCCGACCCCCAGTTTGAGAACCCCTGCTATAAACCTATTATAATAAAACAAATAATTAAACCTATAAGAAAAGATATATAGGCATGCAAGCAGGCTAGTCTTAGATGTATCTCATGTACCTGTTATGTAAGTCAGTTTGTTGCGAGGACACTTCTGTGGTTGAATGATGTATCTGTGATCAGAACTTCCCCTTAAACTCTATTTTCAGCTCCACAAATACTTGGGGTTTTCCATTTAGTCTTCTCTCTGTGCAAAGTTTATCTGTTCAAAGTTCATAGGCCTCAAGCCTTATGCTAACTTGCTGAAGCTAATGTCTTACAGGATACAGGCCTGTAGGTTTCTTGCAATACCGCTGAATATAATGCAAAGCAGTAAATATAATAAAGGCAAGCTAGCCCACTGGGCTACAGTAGCAGCGAATATAACAAAGGCAACTAGCCCACTGTCTTCATTGCCCACTTGTTAAATTTCCAAACGAGCACTTTATGCTTTCTCCCATGCTGCCCCTCATGCCTGAGTGGAGCTCTCTGTAAACATCCACAAAGCTGCCTCATAACCCTCTGTAGTACTGTGGTGGTCGTCCCTCCCCCTGTGGGATGGAGGGAGGCCACACCACCTCACTACCCCATTGGGATCGCTGCCTAGTATCTGGGGGAACTAGCAAATAGGCATTAGCATCCTGGCTGGTCCAATGGGTCCAAACTCCCAATAGTTAAGGCTGCGATTCTTTTATGGAGGTCGCGGCTGTGACGTGCAGTCTATATGATTTTGTAAAAACATGATAATAAGTGAATATAGTGTAATTGGAATATGCTTCATGCAAAAGGTCTCTTGTAAGGTATCATTACAAAGCTTATAATCTACTGAGTGATCATCCCATTTGTATAAATGTACCACTCTTCTATCTAAAACTAGAAATATAAAATATAACTCTGAGGGCCTATTGTAATTATGCAAAGTGTGGACCATTAATGGTGGTTTGGAATCTTGATGACTCCCATTAACCAGAGCCATTGTCTGCAGATGGCTGTATTTACCTGTGAGTCTTCCTGTATATGTGTGTGCTGGCAAGTGAGTAATGAAGCCTTGCAGTGACATGTGATCATGTCACCTGAACTGGAATCCATCTTTAACCTGGTGCTTTTCCAGTGAGGGGTGGGGGAACCCAGAGGGACAAAGGATTCCCGCCTTATGCAAAAGATATATAAAGGGGTGGAAGAGAACAGAGAGGGAGAGGAGCCATCATGAAGAATCCCCTAGCTATCACCTGAGCTGGAACAAGAGCTGTACCAGGGGAAAGAATTGTGCCCAGGCCTGGAAGGTGTCCAGTCTGAGAAAAAACTTACTGAAGCATCTCTGAGGGTGAGATTATCTGTATTCAGTTTGATTAGACATAGATTTGCGCATTTTATTTTATTTTGCTGGGTAACTTACTTTGTTCTGTCTGTTACTACTTGGAATCACTTAAATCCTACTTTCTGTATTTAATAAAATCACTTTCTACTTATTAATTAACTCAGAGTATGTATTAATACCTGGGGGAGCAAACAGCTGTGCATATCTCTCTATCAGTGTTATAGAGGGCGAACAATTTATGAGTTTACCCTGTATAAGCTTTATACAGGGTAAAACGGATTTATTTGGGTTTAGACCCCATTGGGAATTGGGCATCTGAGTGCTAAGGGCAAGCACACTTCTGTGAGCTGTTTTCAGGTAAACCTGCAGCTTTGGGACAGGTGATTCAGACCCTGAGTCTGTGCTGGAGCAGACGGGTGTGTCTGGCTTCACCAAGACAGGGAGCTGAAGCCACTGAGCTGGCAGGGAGAACAGGAACAGAAGTAGCCTTTGCACATCAGTCTGGCAGCTCCCAAGGGGGTTTCTGTGATCCAACCCGTCACAGTGGAAGTCACGGATTCCGTGACTTTCCACAACCTCAGTGACTTCCGCAGCAGCTGGTGCGGCTGACTTCAGCTGCTAGCTAGAGTGATCTGGGGCCAGCTGCACCAGCTGCTGCTTGGGAGGCCCCGGGAAGCCGGCTCTGGGGACCTCCCAAGCAGTGGCCGGTGTGGCTGGTCCTGTGGACTGCCTGAGCAGCGGTCCTGGGGGCGGCCCTGGGGAGCACCAGAGCAGTGGTCCCGGGAGCTGCCCCAGAGCCAGCCACCCCGGCTGTTGCTTGGGCGGCCCCGGGGAGCACCTGAGCAGCAGTCCTGGTGGCTGCCCCAGCGCCAGCCACACTGGCTGCTGCTTGGGAGGCCCCGGGCAGCTGGCTCCGGGGACCGCCGGAACAGTGGCTGGTGTGGCTGGCTCCGGGGAGTGCTAAGATTTAGTCACGGGTATTTTTGGTAAAAGTCATGAACAGGTCATGGGCTGTAAATTTTTATTTATTGCCTGTGACCCGTCCATGACTTTTACCAAAAATACCCGTGACTAAATCTTAGTCTTACCGATAGGACCAGGGCCTCCCAGGAATCCGTATGCTCTGGCCCTTAGCCCAGGGAAGAGCAGCCAACAGTCTGTAGTCCCTGGGCCGTTTAAACAGGAGCACAGCAAACCCAGGAGTCAAGTAGCTCTGAGCCCTTGATGCAGGGACAGAGCAAACCCAGTAGTCGGACGTCCTAGCTCCGGCAGAAGGTGACTAACACAGGCCTCTTGACCTGGAGAGGGGAGGCTGCCATCTAGGCAGACAGTGAGCTGGTGCCACGGCCTATCATGCTGACCAATATTGTCCCATTGTTTCCTTATGCACCCCATCTTTCTGTCTATAGCCACTTATTGTCTTGGTCTTAGAGTATAAGCGCTTTGGGACAGGGACTCTCTTTGTTCCACATTTGTATAACATCTAGCACAACTGGATCCTGGACTGGGATCCTAGGTATTACTGCAATTCATATACTAAATAATAATTGTGTGACCAACTGTGTGTACATACAATATGCCATGAAGAGAAACTGACATATTAAATAGTTGTATCAAAGTTGAATTGCTACGGTTCTTCTTCATGCTTAAGGTCCACGGATCCATTACAAGGGGTATTTCAGCCTGCCTGGAAGCAGCACCAGAGTTGTCAGGTACTGGCAATAGGGAAGTCCCCTGCCTTCTGAAGCTCCCTCCACCGGAGGCTATTCAGAGGCATCAGAAAATTGACTTACAATCCTGACTCCTTACAGACATTATAGAAAGGAATATGGATCATCTGGCAAATGAAAGAGTCTGTAACGTACAAGAGAAGACAATACCTCTTTGCAAGTGGTAGCTAGAACAAGTGTAGGGTCAGCAGTTGCCCTCTGTTGCTTCAGAGCTATTTGTAGGCCTCCCAGCCAGTCCTATCTGGAGTTAAGCCCCCAGTTAGAACCTTGATAGCCCCAGTGGCACTATCAATTTGGAAATAAAAGGGCAACCTCTGGCTTTGACATATGAGGTCACTGGAGAGGAGTTGCCCTGTGCAGCCATGCAAGAATTTCAGGAATAGCTTTGTCCCATTCCCATTTCCAGCAACCCATGGAAAGGCCATGACATGAATGAAGTCATACATCATCTGCTTCAGATCAGAGCATTACAACCCACTCCCCATCCTACTTCTAGCCTCAGATCTGTGGAGGATTTGGGTTTATTGTTACAGGGAATTTCCCATTCTCTGCAGTAGGAGAAGTTGTGATGCTTTTCGTTCAAAGTATATTTAACACAATCTGTAATTTAAGAAAGTAGATTTGAACTACCTTGGCTAGGGAAGTTCTCTCAGTAGGAGGGAACTTCAGTAGGTGAATCATTCCTCTGCTGCCAGTGACTGACATGTCTGGTTGTGCCCTCAAGCTGCAAGGAGGCTCAAGTACCCATTGTAACAGATCTGCAGGCCTTTTGATTTGAAGAAAGGACATTTGTAGGTAAGCACAGATAATTTTTCCTATTCTGTTTTTTAAATGTTCTAATATTTTAAGCAACAAGACTCTTATACAATACAAATAACATGAAAAATGCCTCCTCTGACTCTATTAAAGGGTTAGGTTTCACTTTACTACACCTAGACTCTTATTGGCTCATACAAGATTTATATCAAAGGACTGTACAAAATCCTATATCCTCCAAATACAAACTGATCATATGTTTTTTTAAATACCTAGCTTACTGCATTTTCTCCTCAACTACTTAAGACTGTAAAATGAGCATTTGGTAACTTTTGTTGTTCCTGTAATTTGTCTTTAGTCTTGGGTGGCTTTCACTCTTCCAAAACTGCATTTTATTTGGTGAAAGAGTGTACTTTTACATTTGAACAATAACAGTAACTTGGAAATGGTGCAAATAGCCAATTATTTTACAAGGTGATGTCAATGTAAATGAAATTAGTATGAGTAGGACTCATTCAAACTTTGAAAACGTAAGCATATTGTTTACAGCTGACACAGATAGCTGTTCCCATTCGTGAGATTAAGCTTTTAAAACTAGCAAGGATTTTATGATGAAGAAAAACTTGGTTATCCTGTAGAGATAATACATTTGCACAAAATGGGTAATTTTACTGCTATGTTTGAGTTTTCTGGACATAATTCTATTTCACATTATCCTTTCTTTTTTATCTATTTACTCCTCACAACACTTAGCACTAATGCAGTACTTTATACCCTCGAAATGCTGGACGACCATCAACTAAATAACAAATGAAAAGAAATAAATATGGAATTTTTCAAAACACAACTGAACCAAGTTATTGAGATAGAATTTAATAACCCTTTCCCTTAGTTATTATATTTTTCTTTCCCATCAAATAAAGTTCCACTTGTGTGGAGGAATTAACTGTGTTTTGCTTTGATTGAAAGCTGAAGAATTATCAGAAATAATAAATTTTAAAACCCCAAATTACTTTAAAATTGCTGTTCTGATTTGTTCCCAAGTTTCTTTTAAATGTGGCCAGTACCTTAAAGCCACCTTTGCCACCCCCTCTATCCTCAGCGGTGCCAAGCAGAGTTTGGGGTAGCAGACCTGTTATCTTGGGCAAATAGGCTGTCTGCTCCTGGCTGAAACTAGCCTATTATGTCTACATTCCCTCTCCCGCAGCCATCGCTGGCTTGCTGAATTTATTTTGGGATGTTAATTAGGCTGGCATTGACTTGGCTCCAGATGTTATCTGAAGCTATTTTTCCCCCCCTCTGTGTCTTAGATTTAAAGTCAGTACCCATATTTCTCTATACTTCCATAGTAACAATTTCTACTTCGTATCAGATATTTAACAGTGGATGAATTCCCAGCTGTTGCATAAGTGTAACACTTACAATCAGCCTTCCAGTGCACCTACTCACTATTACACATTTTAAGTTTGTTTTCTGTGAATACCCTGTAATATTTATTTAACAGTCACTGTTTTGGCAAAACACTCCTGCCAGTACATGCAGGTGCTAAAATATCTGCAGAACACACACACACACAGGGCATGAAAGCAATTTGTTTTAAAATTTAAATGAATATTTGTAGAAATCTTTTTCTGCACCATTCAGCCAGCTCTATTTACATTAAGTGTTAACACAAGCCGGTGTTGGTGCAATACACTACTTAGAATTAGTTTATAGCTAAGGATTTCTACAGCACCACCAGGGGTTTTAAGTGAGGGTCCCTCTCTACTTTGGCTGTGTGGAGTGCCTTGTTTGAGAAGGGAAGGGGCTGCTGTGAGCTGTGAACCAGAGACTTACAATCCCAGTTCTTTGTTGTGCCACTTGCAGTCCAGCGAGGGATTTTCTGAGATGCAGTTTTCAGACCTGTTTACAAATTCAAAATCAGTTTATTCGCAGGCTATTTGATAAGAAGTTTGCATAACTGCGAACAGATAAAAGCAATGGATGAGAATAGTTAGGGAGCAATACAGAAACATTTTGAAATGCCACCGAAATACATTGCCTCAGTCACCAATTATTTATCATCAATAAAAGATAGCAAAAGAAATACCATTTTATTCTGTATGATTCTTGTATTCAGGATGGTGCTTTTGCTTTGAAACCAATACCTCCCACGGATGATTAGAAACAGACCCAACTCTGAGAACGTATAATGAATGTCCTTTGTACCTTGGCAGTGAGCAAAAGAATGACACAAATCATTCAAAACTTCAACAAAAGTCATTTTCTTTATAAGAGCATGAGGCAGCTGTGGAGGTTAGGGCTGTTTCATTAGCCCAATTTGAATCAATACCTCAATTCTTAACTATTCTAAAAATGATTTGCAGTGACTTATTAGAAGAATTGAATGCTAAAGCAATATATAACAGCAGCACACGGATATTACTGCTATTTCTTATCTGTTTTCCAGTAGTGCTTGGAGGCCCCAACCAGGATTTGAATCCCTTTGTACAAGGCACTATACAAACATATCAAGGCCTTGTTTACAGTGAGGATTTGCCTTTATACCAGCCATCAACCCCTTGTGAAGACAGGAACAGCCACTGCACCAGTTTCAAGCCAGGGATTTGAATTGGTGCAGCTCAGGGTGGACAAAAATTATGATTTTTTAAATTTAAAGTCAGATTTTATGTATATTAAATACATGTTTGTTTCTAAAATAAACCTATTTAAAATTAAATTTGAAATTATAACCACCTATGTTAAGGTCTAAACTTACTATAATCTATTAAAATAATTTTAATTACAATTGAAAAATATTAAGCAGTATGTTTGTTGCTGAAGTTTTAAAGACAGTCAAACCAGAGAACTGATGGAACAGTCAGCTTAGTTCTTGACTACATAATTATCATTATTTGTACAATGTCTGGCATCATAAGTAGAACATCTGCTTATCATTCATTACCTTCCTGCTAATTTATTCAGGGGTCTGCTGTTGATATTTAGAAGTAGCACCCAAAATAGGAACCTTAAAATAGTCTCTCACCTCTCTGGGTGTGAACATATGTTTGTGTAAGAAACCCTCTACCATTAAAAACATCTCAGTTCCTTCTCTAAGAGATAAGCATAGGGGAAAGGGGTTCCCCCAATAAATAGTTAGGCATGACTATAGTATACGACTATATAGAATAAACTGTTTTCTCTACATTTATCAATATTTGCTGTAAATCGCCATCAGTATTTGTTAACATTCATTCTTTGTACATCATCAGTTAAGC
Source organism: Platysternon megacephalum (assembly GCA_003942145.1). NCBI lineage: Eukaryota > Metazoa > Chordata > Testudines > Platysternidae > Platysternon > Platysternon megacephalum. The sequence continues at coordinate 5,805,377 of QXTE01000101.1, forward strand.
ATGTGAAGTACTTATATTTACCATTGTTTTATCTCTATACAGGTATGTTTATTGTTGATATTATCAGCTGTTTCTTTTGCTAAAGAGAAGATCATTATTCACAAAGCACTCTTCTTCAGTCCTGCACAAAATGCCAACTTTGCTTCCAGTGGCTCTCTCTGTATGTCAGTGTAAGATCTGTCTAGATACTTACATGGCCTCTATCACCAGAGTCTCTGAGTGCTCTCCCATAAAACATGACTTAGGCACCCACAAAAATAGCGATAGGGCACTGTCCCAGGGATCACAGGGCTTACCTCTATATATTAGAGTTCAAACTTGTATGTGTCAGAATAGTGACATATAACGTCCTTAAAATCTTATGGAAGAGAGTAGTATAGTAGGTTTGCAACAGGAATCCCTAAAGTTGGATGAAATAAAACCACCCATGGTGTATTATGATCAGTGGAATTGGAGGCAGAGGGCCTGTATTCCCGGGAGGGATTGCTATTGATGGGTCATCAGTGGAACAGGGAATGCAGAGAGTTAGGCTGGAAGCAACTCAGGCACGTGGAGAGAGCAGTGCACAGGTTTTAATAAAGTTTGTTCGACTTAGCAAAGAGTGAAGCTGAATGCAGGCTAAGGAAACATAGTGGCATCAGCTGAGCTGTGAGTTCGCTGAAGTGCAGCAGCTGCCAGTGTGAGCCACGGAGCTCAGTCTGAAGCCCCATGGAGCCCTAGATTTTGTGGACACAAATCTAGCCCAGCAATGGCCATGGTGGAAGGAGAGCTTTGAGCTGGACCTAGACCTGACCATGCAGGAAAGTAAAACTGTTATTTTATCTTATTGTGTAACAAGGAAGCGAAGTCTGAACCACTCTGCCTTGAGCTTCACCGCACACCTAGGAGTCCTGGGGAACTATTGCTCCCCAAAGCAGAACAAAACTATGGCGCAACATAGGTTTCTCCACTAAAGACCAATCATACCCACAGTGAGTTGCATTTACTGTGGGAAACATCAGACAGCTGTGATGACATCATGACTCTCTCCTCGAGTTGGAGAGTATTTCGGGTTCAGGCTGTCGGGACAGGAAAGCAACAAGGAACAATACCAACCTCTGTGCATGCAACAGTGTTAATAGGGAAATGCCCTGTGTGGTTTCAGCTGGATAGCAGGACCTCCTGCAATGTGATTCTTTGGGTGAACTGGACTTGAACACCCCTATTACAAAGAGCAGGCACCATCGAATAATGGACACGTGAGAGCATAATGCAGCCTGTAGGAAAAAGTGACCTCATAGTAACTAACCTGAAAATAACACAGTAGCAACTGAAGTTTGCGATGGTGGATGGCAAGCACCACAGACCCAGACACCATATGACCCATGGTGCAGCATCAGAATTTTATAGCTGCAGTGCAAGAAGCAACATGGGGAGTTCCATGGACTATGGAGACAAATTTAAAAATGTATGGGGATGTTTTCAGAGGCGATGGGTGCCTCGAAGGAAAGCTGTGACTGAAAGCAGACCCTACAGTGGAACTTATGTGCTTACCAGGAAAGAAAATTCTAAAGGTTCTGTATAATCCAGTATACAAGGAGCTCTAAAGTCTGCAGAGCAGGGGTATCATAGCACCTGTAAAGGTCAGTAGAGCCTGGGTAAGTAGCATGGTGGTGGTAAAGAAGCCACCAAGCAAATTACACAACTGCATAGACCCAAAGCCACTGAAACGGGCATTGAAAATATACCACTATCCCCTGCTCACAACTGATGACATCTTGCCAGAACTTTCCAAAGCCAGAATCTTTAGTCTGTCTATGATGGAAGAAGTCCAGTAATGCTGACAATCTTTGCCACACCATTTGGTTGCTACAGATGGCTTCACATGCTGATGGTCATGAGCTCAGTACCAGAAGTGTTCTAGAGAACACTCAGCCAAGCACTGGCAGGACTGCCTGGCATGAAAATAATTGCAGAGGATATCCTCATTGTAGGCAGAAGGAGCAGGGATACAGAAGCTGAACAAGACCATGACAGAAAACTATAAGGCTTTAAAAAAAACAAAAACAACCCCCCCCCCCAGAGATAAGAACATAACTCAACCCAGAAAAAAATGTAACTCAAACAGGGTGTGGTGACATACCTTGGACATTTGCTCACAGTAGAAAGACTGAAAGCAGATCCCAACAAGATCAAGGCAGTCAGAGGCATGCCAGGGGATGTGAAAGGGATACACCGCTTGATAGGAATGATCAATTTTCTGTCCAAGTTCTGGCCACACCCGGCCACAGTAGCAGAAACCATATCAGCTCACAAGGCAAGATGTTGAGTGGGACCAGCAGGTCCCCAACAGCAAGCCTGTGACATGCTGAAACAAATAATAATGGATGCCCCAGCGCTGAAGTACTACCAGCCAGGAGAACCACTGATACTCCAGTGTGACACATTGGAAAAAGGATTGGGTATAGCTCTTTTACAGGAGGAGCTGGTCACCAGCAGAGCCCTGTCAGAGACTGAACAGGGGTATGCCCACATAGAAAGAGAGCTTCTGGCTGTGGTATTTGGAGTGGAACGACTCCATCGGTACACTTACGGGTACACAGTAGTAGTGCAATCAGGCCACAAACACCTAGAGACAATCACAGAAAAAGCACCTTTTTGTGCTCCAAAGAGATTGCAGCACATGTTGATGTGCCTCCAGCATTACCAGGCTAGAGATCAGATATTGTCCAGGGTGATTACTGGTGTCCTGAGCAGGGCATAGAAACCCAGCATCAGTGAGTTTGGGGAAGGAGATGAGGATACTGAATTCCCATTAATATGCTGCACTATTTCCCAGTTTCAACAGCAAAGCTGATGGAAATCAAAAAGGGGCTACAGAATAGGACATCCAACTACAGGCAGTCAATAGAGCCATAAAAGCAGGTGGTCAGAAGACAAAAAGCTATGTACCGGATGGAGCAGAACCATCTTTTCAAATAAAAGACAAGCTGAGTGTGCTGGAGGGAATATTTTGAGGACACAGAGGTATCCCTACCTCATTACATAAGGATGTTATGCAAAAAAAATGCATGCCTCCTACCTGGGCATTAACACATGTCTTAGACAGACTCAATAGTGTGTTTGCTGACAAGGAATGAATACACAATTCCTCTCCTTGATAACAGGGTGTGACTCTTGCCAGTCATGTGATAACCTCCAGCAGAAAGAGACTGTTACCACATGAGCTGCCTACCCAACCATGGGAACAGATGGCAGTGGAATTATTTACCTTCAAGGAGAAAGCAGTACTTAGTTACAGTGGACTACTATTCAAGTTTTTGGGAGGTCGCTGCCCCGCCTGATATGAGAAGCAAATCAGTGATTGGTAAACCAAAGGCCCACTTTGTGAGATATGGCCTTCTGGACACTGTATTTACCGACAACGGACCTCAGTTTGCCTTGGAAGAATTCAAGAGATTTGCACGTAAATGGGACTTTGCCACCACACTTCTTCCCCAGCACATCCACAGAGTAATGGTAAGGTGGAATCAGCTGTGAAAACAGCTAGGAGACTGTTACACAAGGTTTTTTCTTCTGGGTCAGATCCTTGTTAGCATTTTTGGCACACAGGAATACCCCATCATAAGGCTGTGAAAACAGTCCAGAGTAGGCACTGATGGGGTGAAGGACCAAAACCTGCTACCAATGAGGTGAGACCTGCTGCAGCCAGCAGGATGGAGATACCACTAAGAAGAGATGGCCAACAATCAGAGAAAGCAGGCACTAGAGTACAACAGGTCATTCAAGGACCTACCAGCCCTGGAGACAGGCACTCCTGTGAGGATCCAGCCATTACAGAGAGACACCAGGAGGAGTGGACTAAAGGAGTTGAGAGGTGCAGTGGCATCCAGGCTATACAAAGTGACAAAGCAAGAGGGACAAGTGATCCAAAGGAACAGGAGACACTTATGAGCCAGTGGACACAACATCAAAAGAGCACCTATAGAGATTATCACAGAACCATCTGGAGGCCAACTCCTCAGGGAGGGAGGAGACTTCACAGAGAGACACCATGCTAGACTTGGAGACAGAGATAGGTCACTCCTGATGTGGTTCTTGTTGAGAAGACCAAACTATCTCAAAAGATAATGTAACCAGCTGAGCCTGTAGTAAAGAAGAGACTCCAACTTGACTATGTACTAGCAACCTCTGGCCAAAGGGACATTGGGTGAGGGGATCTAGGCATCTGTTGTTTGTTGTTAATGTTTATATTAAAATGTTTGTAAAATAGGGTAGATGTATTATGATCAGTGGGACTGGAGTCAGTGGGCCAGTGTTCCCTGTGGGGACTGGTATGGACAGGACACCTGTGGAAGAGGGAATGCAGATAGAATCATAAGATTGGAAGAGACCTCGAGAGGTCATTTTGTCCAGTCCCCTGCACTCACAGCAGGATTAAGTATTATCTAGACCATCCCTGACAGGTGTTTGTTTAACCTGCTTTTAAAAATCTCCAATGATGGAGATTTCACAACCTCCCTAGGCAATTTATTCCAGTGCTTAACTACCCTGACAGTTAGGAAGTTTTTCCTAATGTCTAACCTAAACTGTCATTGCTGCAATTTAAGCCCATTGCTTCTTATCATACCCTCAGAGGTTAAGGAGAACAGTTTTTCCTCCCTCCTCCTTGTAAAAACCTTTTACGTACCTGAAAACTTATCTCCCCCTCTGTCTTCTCTTCTCCAGACTAAACAAACCAATTTTTTTCAATCTTCCTTCATAGACCATGTTTTTTAGACTTCAAATATTTTTTGTTGCTCTTCTCAGGACTTTCCCAATTTGTCCACATCGTTCCTGAAATGTGGCATCCAGAACTGGGCACAATACTCCAGTTGAGGCCTAATCAGCCCAGAGTAGAGCAGAAGCTGGAAGCAACTCAGCCACATGGACAAAGCAGCCCACAGGGTTTAAATAAAGTTCCACTTTTTCAACTTCACTTGCATTCAGCTTCATGCTTTGCAAATGAAGCATGTGGTGCCTTAGACTTTGGGAGGAGAAATGGAAGAGGGTCCCCAAGAACTCCTATTGTGCATCCACCATCTCTGCTGACACAGGCTAAAGCAAAACATGGAGCGGAAAGGAACACCAAATAGGGCAATATTTTGAGGTTCAGACCATTCACAAAAGATAGGATAAATTGGAGAGAGTCTGCAAGACATAGACAAGGAAATAATAAATGAGAGGCAAATACAGTCCTCCTCTGAGACATGAGGGGCAGATAACATTGCTAGTGTGTTAGCCACTATTCTGCAGGGGTGGGGGGGGCACGAGAGGGAAGCAGCTGCTGCAGAGACTATCACAGTCATGAGGCTGCCACTGCAAACAGCTCTACTGGTCTTCCCTGGTCCTGGGGAAGGGGAGGAAGGGATGGATTCGGTCCCCTGCAGCACACTCCTGTGCCACATCAGTTTAGGGCACAAAGGGGAAGATTTGACTCTGTGGCTCAAAGCTAGAGACAACAGAAGCAGCAAGCTGATAAAGAAAAATCTGACACTCATCAGAAAGAGTAGCAGGAGAAGGGATGCAATAGGGAAAGAAAAGCAAACCCCTGGAGAGGAAGTCAAAGTCATAGTTTTAAGAATGTGTAATGCATGAGAAGGGGTGTAGAAGAGTACTAGAAAGAAAGAAGGAGTCTCCATTGGGGATGTTGAAAATGAGAGGGAAAGTAATCAATAATTCTGTTATTTGTGATAATGTGATCAGAACTCAGTTTTGAGAGAAAAAAGACGACGGAGTAAGCACTTTGAATTTCAGCAGAGCAATTGCCAGGAAAAGGTGGTTAGTGCTGGGTGAAATCCATTGTGTGATTGGGGGAAATGGAAAGCAATCCAAGAAAAATTGCTGTATGTGAAATAGATGTGCATATAGCGTGAGCAGTAGAGGCACTAGAAGAAAGAGCTCACTTTGGATGAACTTAGGAATTAAAGTTATTGAAAATTGGAAAACTAAAGCCTGCTGGGCTAGAGAGGGTGACTCCAGGGTTTTGAAACAAGAGACTGAAGAAAGTGAGATGTTATTGGGGGGGGGGGGGGGGGGAGTGGGGGGTGGGGGGGGGGGGGGGAACAAAGGGTGGTTTTGGCCGGAGCAAAACTGGGGCCAGGGACGGTTCTGCCGAGCCGTGAACAGGTCCACCTGGGGAGTTCCCCACACTTGGAAAAGTCTGTGCACCACCTCTGGGTAGAGAGACCACTTGTGCTGAGAGGAGAAGTCCCTGCTCAAGCAATCCGCCTGGGCGTTCTGGGCACCCGGCAGATGGAAGGCCTGTAGGCAGATGTCGTGGGCTATACAAAAGTCCCACAGCCGGAGGGCTTCGCAGCGGAGGGCAGAGGATCAGGTCCCGCCTTTCCTGTTGATATAGAACATCGAGGCCGTGCTGTCCGTGAGGACCCTGACCACCTGGCCCTCCAGGTGCGAGCGGAAGGCCATGCACACCAGCCGTACTGCCCTGAGCTCCTTGACGTTTATGTGGAGGGTCAAATCCTGAGCCGACCGCAGACCTTGGGTCTGAATGTTCCCCACATGGGCCCCCCATCCCAGGTCCAACCCTGCCCCTGAACGGGACCCCTTGGAGCATGTTTCTTGGGGAGGACCACCACCATAGGGAGGTGATCACTGGCTCGGGCACCGTGAGGACTTTGTCCATCCAGTCCCTGGCCTGGAAGAACTCCGAGGCCAACCAGAGCTGGAGGGGCCTCATCCCGAGTCTGGCATGACGGACCACATACGTGCACGCCAACATGTGACCCAAGAGCTGGAGGCACGCTCTGGTTGTTGTCACCAGAAACCTTGTGACCGTGTCGATGAGCCCCTTCAGGGTCTCGAACCTGTCTGGTGGGAGGGAGGCTTTGGCCAACGAGGCGTCCAGGACCGCCCCAATAAACTATATGCATTGTACCGGGACTAACGTGTACTTGGTGTTGTTTACCAAGAGGCCCAAAGTGATGCATATGGACAGAAGGAGCGCCACATGATCCTGCACCTGCAATCGGGAGCTGTCCTTGACCAACCAGTCGTCCAGATAGGGGAAGATCTGGACCCCCCGGCGCCTGAGGCAGGCCGCCACCACCGACATTCATTTTGTGAATACCCTGGGGGAAGTGGACAGGCCAAACGGGAGGACCGTAAATTGGTAGTGTGCCTGCCCCACCATGAAACAGAGGAAGTGTCTGTGCCTCTTGAATATATGAATGTGGAAGTACGTCTCCTGCAGATCAAGGGCGGTGTACCAGTCCCCGGGATCCAGGGTGGGGATGATGGAGGCCAGGGAGACCATGCGGGACTTGAGCTTCACCATGTACTGGTTCAGGCCTAGCGGGTCCAAGATGGACCTGAGCCCCCCTTTGACCTTCGGGATAAGGAAATAGCAGGAGTAGTACCCCTTGCCTTTGGACTCCTCTGGTACCGCCTCCACCGCTCCTAAGCCCAGGAGCCGCCCCACCTCCTGCTTAAGCAGAACCTCATGCAAGGGGTCCCCCAGGAGGGACGCGGGGTGTTTGGGTGGGGAGGAAGTAAACTGGAAGGTGTAGCCCTGGGAGATGGTGTTGAGGACCCATCAGTCCGAGGTCAGCCACGACCACTCCGGGAGGAAAGCACACAACCGGTTGGAGAAGGGAAGCTTTATTGAGGGTGGATCCTTGATGAGAACTGGCAGGCGCCCCGGGCGTCCCGTCAAAACCTCCTTCTCCCCGCTTGCTTGACCTTGAAGGACCTAGGCTGGGGGGAAGGCCGAGACTGCCTCTGTGGGCGCCTCTTATAGTCCTGCGACTTCTTATAAGTGGTCTCGTATTTTGAATGGGTGGCCTGAGCGGGAGTCTGCTGCGGCTTGAACTTAGGTTTAGCCGGAGCTGGAACATAGAGACCCAGCGTCTGGAGAGTCGTGCGGGAGTCTTTCAGGCCATGCAGTTTTGTATCCGTTTGTTCTGCAAACAGAGCTTTGCCGTCGAACAGGAGGTCCTGCAGGGAGGTCTCCGCCTTGCTGGACAGCCCCGAGAGCAGGAGCCACAACACCCTTCTTATGGACACCGCGGAGGCCATGCACCACGCGGCCGTGTCTGCCGCATCTGCCTGCTGTGCCCTCCTTTACCAGCGCTTTGAACTCCTTCCTGTTGCACTCCTGGAGGGAGTCCTCGAACTTGGGCAAGGAGCCCCACAGATTGAACTCAATCCAGCCCAGGATAGCCTGATGGTTCGTTACCCGTAACTGGAAGCTCGAGGACGAATAAATTTTTCTTCCAAATGAGTCCAGCCTCCTTGAATCTTTATTTTTTGGGGTAGTGGCTGGTTGGCCCTGCCGCTCCCTGTGGTTGACCAACTCGACCACCAGGGAGTTAGGAGCAGGGTGGGTGTATAGGTATTCATGCCCCTTGGCGGGCACAAAATACTTGCGTTCCACTCTCTTAGAGATGGGGGCCAATGAGGCCGGGGTTTGCCACAGGGCATTTGAAATTTTTGCCACCCCTTCATGGAGAGGCAAGGCCACCCTGTCCGATGCCGAGGAGGACAATACATTAAACAGGGAGTCCGAGGGCTCCTCCATCTCCTCTGCTTGGAGGTGGAGGCTTAATGCCACCCTTTTTAAGAGTTCTTGGTGGGCCCTAAAGTCCTCCTATGGGACGGAGGGAGGAGGGGCCGTAATCGCCTCATCCGGGAAGGGTGAGGAGGCCGGCGCGGTACTTTGGGTGTGCACCGGCACCGGAGGGTCCACCACCTGGTCGGTCTCCGGGCATGGTGCCGAGGATGTATGTCCCACCGACTCCTTCCTCGGAGATCTGGAGAGGGAGGCCGATGGTCCTTCTGAGGCTCCGGCCACTGAGTGAGCCTCCACTGGGGGCTGCATCGGGGGCCACGGTGCCCACTGGTACCATTGGGCCGGCCACGGGGCCCAGGGCCACAGGGCCCAGTGCCACTGCACCTGCTGTGGCACTGGCAGAGCCAGCTGTTCAGCCTGGCCCATCAATGGACAACTACAAAGGGACAACATCGATGGAGGCTGGGCTGACATATGACCTGCCGCTGTCCCTGGACTGGGAGGAGCGGTGGCGTCGGGAGTGATGCCGACCACAGGACATAGCTGCTCTGTGATCGGCTTCAGCGGGCGGACCCGCAACAGTGAGACGCTAGCAATCGACGCCCAAGGCTGTGGAGGCGGTGCCGTGGCGGTGTCCTGGAGTGGGACGCCGAACGGGAACGACATCGACGTTCGTGCCATGACCGGCTGCGATAGCCCCTCCGAGACGAGGACCTTTGGTGTTGTCTGCCTCGGTCCCGTCAGTGTTCGCTCCTTGGGGCGGAACGGTGCAGAGAGTCTCGGTCAGACGGAACCCAACCAGACAGCCTGGTGGGCGTCAAGGGCGATCCACGTGGACTTTGCCCAGAACGGTCGCTGGGCGGCGAAAGGTGTCGGGAATATTCCCTTGACTGAGACCGGTACCGAGCCGGGGGTGACTGCGGAGATCCCAGCGGCGGCTTGCCTCTGGAGCGTGGGGCTGACATCGGCAGTGCTCCTGGTACCAGCATAGACCTAACATCCCGAGCCGCCTGCAGGGCCTCCGGTGTGGAGGGCATCCGGACATCTGAGGAGGCCTGCTCTGAATGGGCCGGGCTACTCCGCTCGACTTGAGTCGGAGGCCTAGAGGCTGGTGGGGATCGAGGACTGCCCAACATGGGTCTAGCCTCTGTCCCGGGTTTACCATGGTGAAGAAGGCCTCTTCCTAGCCTTCTTGGCGTGCCCTGTGGACAGGGAGCGGTGCCGACTAGTCGATGGCACCGAAGGGTCGCCGTGCACCAACACCGCGGTGCCCAGTGCCGACTCGGAGCGGCGCACCGGAGCCGGGGTCAGCACCGACTCCATCAGAATAGCCCAGAGCCTAATGTCCCTTTCTCTCTTGGTCCGAGGCTTAAACGACTTACAAATCTTGCAGCAATCACTGAGATGGGTTCCCCCAAACAGTACAGACAGTCCATGGGCAGATCACTCAGTGGCNGGGGGGGGGGGGGGGGGGGGGGGGGGGGGAAGCGCACAGTGCCCCTTATACCGCACCATGGAGGCGCCACTCCAGGGGTTGCTGGGGTGCTCCCCTACGGGTACTGCTAGGGGAAAAACTTCCAGCAACGGTGCATGTGGGGAGCATGCACACCTACTGTGGAATACACATGAGCAATCACTCAAAGAAGAATGTTACATATTCATCATGAATTCTCAAAAGGAAGGTTAACAAGAATTAGTGCATAGGAAGGTGTGGATATACATCACCTAGACTTCAAGACCACATTTTAACACACAAAGGACAATTTAAAAGGTTAGCACAATCAAGCAGTGGCTGAACTGAAGCGAGAACCATCTTAGGAGTATAGAATTTATGGAAATCTTTTGGGATGGAGGAAGTTGACACAAGGATTGTTATGGGTCTGGGTTTTATTTACTTTATAAAGCAATAATCTGGAATATAAAATAGGATACCTCTTAGGAGAAGGTGCCAATGTCACAATGGATAGAATATAAAACCTTCAGATTAGACACAATTAAAAAAAATCAGAGCACATTATCCTAGGACTGGATTCTGAAGAGCAGAGCTGGATAGAACTACTTTTGTATCTCAAAACACTGTAAAATTTGGCTAAATTTCTCACACATGGCAAAAGTGGAATGGGCAAAATGGTATGATTTCTAATCTCATAGAAGATGTATGCATGGCCTAGAAACATATGAACCACATGGTCAAAGAAAATGCATTACTTGCAAGGTCTCACATACTCTGGGTTACACCTTACCCATTTAGTTGCCCCCTGGCAACCTACTGGGACGTCCTGAAGCATCCTTCCAGCTAACACAAGGATACGAAGTGGCATACAATAGTGTTAGATACAGGTATATTTATCATTATATTTACATTTGATATTATAACACAAACATGACTGGAGTTTAAGGTTTTGCTTATGACCTATAAAAGCCCTAAGTGGCCTGGGATCTGCCTACTGAAAGACTGCTTCTCCCCACGTGGCCTACTGCCACAGCTGTGGTCAGCAGAGGCCAGAATCTCTTTCATTACAAGAGATGAGGTTACCAAGCTGGGTGTTTTTGGTGAAGACCTCAGGATTCTGGTCATCTCCCTGGTCCAGAATAATCCAAACTGGATGATCTTCCAGGCATTCTGCTAAAGCAATCTGTTTGACTGGGGTTTGGGGAAGGCTGAAGATATGATCCTGGGGGCAGGAAACGGGAAGTTTTGTTGCTTTGATTTACTGGCTGGCTAAGTTAATTCATTATTTGTATCTCTTTTCTGCTGATGGGTGGTTACCATTGGATGTCTAGCTAATTGTTAGGGCACCTTTAAAAATCTGGCCCCTAGAGCTTTTTGTGTGCGTTTCTTACTGTCATCTAAATCTAAATAAATGAATAATAAATAATGGTATGTATAAAGTGCCATGATAATAAGAATAAAATTTATAATTAAATAGTATTTTAGCACCCTACCATGGGCATATATATAGGCACTATTGGAAATATTAAGTATAGAAAATATTGAGGTAATGGTTAGTAGGTATTTTAGGGCAAACAACAAGTTTTTAGGCATGGCCACTGTGTAAGTGATTTGAACATTCTATTAGCAACAATTTCACTAATAGAAATTGATGAACAGAAAGTCACCTTTCTAGTCCAAAAATTTTACTGAGTTAAGGAGGCCCATTTTTTACTCACTCTCCTAAAACTGGGCTCTTCGAGATCTGCATATTGTAATTATGAAACCAAACTCTGACCTGGCATTAAAATGGTTAACTACTAGCTTTTAGTGCAATGAAGAAAAAGAGTGGGATTGTTCTGGCAGCGGCTCCAAACAGTTGGCAGAAAAATGCTTTTTCTACTCCTCAGTAACAAACAGTTCAGGACAAGGGGCTAAAGTTGTTTTTCTTGTCACGCTAAAACCTCTCAGTTTTAATACTACAAGCTCCCTTTAGGTAATAGAGCACCTTCACCACCATGAGAATACCACTTTTCTCGAGCGGGTACTGCAGGAGGACGCTCCCCGCCCACCCCTGGCTCTCTGGAACTCATCATTGGGCTACTGCCCCGCAAGCCTTCCTGACTGGCCCCAACACGCACCTGAGTCAGCTGAAGGTCATCCAGACAGTCTGTCTGTGAACTGCGCCCAGAGAACATCTGTACTTGCTTGTGCTTCATACCATCCACTTTCTTGCCAGTGTGTCCATTTCCAACACCAAGTGGTGGGACCAGCCACCACCTGCAGGGCACACTTTGGACCAGTGTGTACTCCACTTTGGTTCCATGGCCCTCTGGGGATATTAGCTTGCAGCTCCTCCATGGATCCGTGAGTACAAGTATGCATCTGGCACTGTTTGTGAACTCCTGAAACCTGTTCTTTTTGTGGCAAGAGGGAGGCCCTGATGCGCATAGAGTGCATCAGGCTGCAGCCCCTCTTCCAGCTCCTCCTCTTACTGAGATTCTGGCTGTGCTTTCCCCCCCCCCCCCCATGACTTATTTATCCTAGAACACCCTGTCTGTGGCCCCACAAAGTTGCAAGACCTCCTCGTCAACCTCCTCTGGCATTGGCCAAGAGGGCCATCCATTACCCCAGGAGGAGAAAGTTGGACAGTCTGAAGGAAGGGGCTGTGACTGTGGGGCCTAGATCTAGTCTCTTGTCCAATCACACCTCTGGGCAGAGTTCTTCTGGGCAGTGTCCACTGACTCCGGAGATGCCTTTGACGAGCAGTGGGTGCTGTTTGGGTTCTCCGCTCAGTGTCCCCTTCTGGTTCCCTAATTTTTAACCTTGATCTCACTCCTGTTCCTGTATTCCTCTTTCATTGTCCCAAGTAATCACTTGCGGCCTGGGCTCAGTGGTTCCTCTCCCGCGGTTGACTTTAGCTTTGGGCAGGCCTAGACTCACCTGTCCCAGTACCCACAATAGGTACACACCTTCAAACTTTTGCAACAAATGAGATACTACACAGTCCTGATTCATCCCAGAGCAAGTCCATCCTGTGCATTGAATGAGGCAGTCTAATTACCCAGCCAGGTCCAGTTTTGCCCTCCTGGAATCTTGTCTGATCTGTCTCTTCACCCTCTCCACCTGCTTTCAGACATTTCCCCTCGTATCCCACCCCCAGCTCCTCGTCCCAGTCTGCCTCTCCCTGGCTCTTTGTCCCAGTCTTTGTCAAGCCAACCCCAGTCTCCATCCCTCCCCCAGCTTATCATCTGACCTCAGTATTCCCTCCCCACAACCAGTCCTCCAGTCCTCTCCCACCCTTATTTCCCTCACCATCTCCCAGTGTTATGCTCATACAAAGCACACGGGATCTTTATAGAGGAAGGTAAATACGCAGCATTTATTGAAAATACAACAGTTAGCATATGCTTTTCAGTCTCACACACACACACACACACACTCTCACACACACACACACACACACAGAGTCCTGCCAGTGATGTTCCAGTCCCAACTATGTTCATAGTTACCAGTCTGTTGTAGCTCGAGTCAATCTAATGGCCAGTTAGATTGAGCATGAGTGTGGAGCTGGGTTCTGTCGGTCGTGATCCGATGCTCCAAGGCCTTGCAGGACTGAACCCAGAGTTCCATGGCAAAACACCCCAGCTTTATAGTTGTAAATTCCCATTTGAGTCCATGCAATGTCATCCTGTAATTATTAGTCCTTAAGTGGTGTTATCATTTGATCGTTATTGTTGGGCTTCCCATCGTTATCTCCTATTTGTTGTCTCGCCTTCGGGGGTGCCTGCCTCACCTCTGAGGTCGTCAATGCTGCTAACATGTTTTAGCATCGGATACAATGGATGTTTTCTGGTCTTTCCAAGTCTCTCACTTCTTCTTGACCATCTGGACATTTGTGATGGCTTTCACACCTTATCTTTTCCTGATGCATTCATTCCTCATTCACACAAACAGACTGAGAATACAAACAGTAGTATTTTATATCGAGCAAAAAGGCATTGCAAATTAAACCTTGCTAAGTTTTACCATCAATAACAAAGACAGTTTTCATTGAGACCCAGGCCTTCAATGTTCCTCTAATCTACTGAACAGACACAATAGAGAATCCTGTCTCTTACTAACTAAATCTTAAAACAAAGGAATGTATATTTAACTAGAGTGCCTAATAATATATACAGGAAACCATAGTAGACATTATAAACTTATCCTAAAACAAAAGGGTGACCATAACCAGTCATAAGGATTGTTCTGGTCTGTCATTCCTTTCTGCTATTCAAAAAGGGTGGCTGACAGGATGAAATCAAATCATACATTAATTCTTATGGGACATTATAAAATCCAGCTCCTACATTAATTCTCATAGTACATTATAAAATCCAGCTCCTACACCAGATCCAATCTCCTTGCCCAACTGGTCACAGCCTCCCCTCCATCCCACTCCCAGTTATACTCCCCTTGCCCAACCTGTCCCAGTCTTCTCCCCACAACTCCAAGTCACAGTATCTCTCTTCCCAGCTGCCCCTCCAGTCCCAGTCTCACCAGGCTCCTTGTCCCCATCTCCTGCTTTCTCTCTCCCCAGACTGGCTAATATCCCTTCTGCATCTGAGTGAGGCAGCTTCCTCCTCCATGCTGTCTGGGCAGCAGTGTGTGTGTGTGGGGGGGCGGGGGGTAAATGAGAGCACAAGACTGGCTCCCTGCTGTCATTCCAGTGCCTGGCCCTGGACCAGAGCAGCCATTACAGGAAAAGTCCAGCTTCATCCCCGTCACCCTGGGTTGGAACTTGCTCTCTCATTCTGTGGAGCTGGAGCATACAGAGTCTGGTCACACATAGCATGCTCCATCCCCTGAGAGTTCATATGTATGACCAGACTGCGCATGCACCATGCTCACAGAGCAACTGAGCATGCTCCATCCACCCTGTACTCAACAGTTGCTCTGTGAGGGTGGCACATGCAGAGTCTGGTCAGCACTAGGCACTGTAAGGGTCTCGAGACTGCTCAGCGAGGATGGAATCTTCAGAGTTTTTTGCTGCTAAACTCTAAAATCTGTGAGCATGTGTGGACTGCAATTTTCAAAGGCTTATGACTTGGCTAGATTTGGGTGGCTTTTTATGGAGATTGCAAAAGGCACATCCCTGACACAAAGGCCACCCTCTGGCAAATTTCAAGTCCTTGCTCCAAAACATGGGGCAGGTAGAGCGTCTCAGAAGGCTTCTTAAATAAAAGGTCACCCGTTTTTGTTTTTTTTAACACCGCAAAACAATGAATTTTTTTGAAAACATTCAGTCTGTGGCAGACACCCAGCATAAAAATTGCAGCCCAAACAGTTAAATTTGGCAACTTCTAAACAACGGTTTTATAATGGGAAGTGTCAGTCACCCTTAATGATAGGAAGTGCTACCAGCCCCACCTATAATGACATTTTTTCATTTTTCTGGTTGAGCCAAATTTCGGACAAATCCAATGCCCCCTCGCCAAATATTTATCTCATGAAGTGCCATTGTGTGCCGTTACTATTCCCGTCCACTATAGCAGATCAATCTGGAATAAACCACCCCAATGCCAACTTAAATTAACTTTAAGTATGGGTGATAAATAGCTCCTGTTCTGAAAACAACAAAATATGACAGAGAAAAATATGTTCAACTTGAGCTACCAAAGCCACAAGATTTAACTATGCTATCAGTTGCTGTAACTGGTACCTGGAACTGTACTTCATACAACTGACTCTACATGGACTCTCAGAAAGCTGAAGATGTCTCTAAGAAATCTCATTCAAGCTCCCCAAACAATTTTAGAGATGGATCAACTATTTCATTCCTTTTTATTGAAACTCCAAAAGGACTGAAGCAGACTGATTAATGTCCTTGTAACTGCAGTGCATTGATTCAAGGAAGGCTCTATAATTAAAATAGCTTTTAAACAAAATCTCAGTATCAGACACCCAGCATTATTTTTCTCATTAGTGGGAAGACTAGGAGAAAACTAGGGACAGCAGCATCTGTTTCCATTACAGTGTGGGTCTGCCAGCTAAAGAAGCATTTAATCACTCAGCAATGGCCATGTAAGCCTCTTGCTATATCAAGGCATACATCTATTGAGCTAGAAATCCATTGTCACTTGTGGTGCTAATATTCTGGGGTTATCAAAGACAAAGCACAAATCCATTGATTGAAAATACTAAATACATTTTTCTTAAATCATTAATTATTCAGCTTCAAGGGACAGAGTAGTTATGAAACTGACCTCTTACCTCATCTGACGTCTGAAAAACTGTCAAAGAACCTGCTAATGAGAGTTTTGTATTTGAAATCGTATGCAGCAGAAGCTTGTTAAATCAGATTATATTATAAAATGCTGCTGCAACAAGGTTAGCAGGTCTAATCCTTTTACCGCTATTTGTTTAAGGGGTCCCTCTCTGCTGTAGGATATATGTTTAGGTTTGGTTCACAGGAAAAGTATTCATTTAAAAGGTCTGTTCTTTTACCAGAAGAATTTTTGATTGCATTTCACTACCTGATGCATTGACAAGGTCAACTGTGTTTCTCAGTCATCTGAGGTAGATACGTTGAGTTCTACTGCAGTTTACTGTTTGTGGGCATTTTAGAAACAATGGAGGCTGCATCTACTGTGGGTGGCTTTTAAAGATTCTGGGACACCTTTTGAAAGAGTCAGGAAGTGATTGAACATTTTCATGAATATCTGACAGCTGTCCAAATACTATGCCCCCACAAATAGCAGCATGCCAAACTTATCACTGATATTTAAGAAAATAGTCATGAGTCACTTTCTGTATTTATTGGACAGCTCTGTTCTTCACCATCATCATCTTAGGATGCCAGGTATTTCTCTCACCTAGCACAATTTTCCATTCAAGCTCTGGAACTTCTGAGGGTTCGTATCCATGAAGGTGAATACTATGGGTTGGATAATTCTTGCCTGCTTTGTACAAGGAGTAAACTCCCAATACCAACTTTCTTACTCTTGGTGTAGTGATGTCCTTGATTACATATGAGTTGTGCAAAACATATCAAGGATTATAAATCAGGTTAGTTTGTCATGACTTTGCTTTTGATGTCAGGGTGTAGCTGTACTGCACAAAATTTTAATAAAATGTATGAAAAACACCTGAAATGTGCCCACAGGATCTCCTCCAAAGTCCAATGTAGTCAAAGGGAATTGACCTCAATGGGCTCTGAATCAGGCCCACAGTACATTTTTCTAAGTATACCTATACCATACCATCAAGCAATAGGTGACAGTCTATTGAAGAGACTGCTTGGGATGTTACAATGCAACTGTCTAGTCTAAACTGTTAAAGAAATACAATTTAAAATAAATGTTAGCATGCACCAAACCAGGGCCTGATCCTGCAAACACTGAATGAATGTGAATAACTCTTGTATCATGGGAGTCTCTGCAGAACCCCAGCTACAAAAAATGGACTGAAATCTTTTCGATGAACAGTAGCTAACAGAGTGAGATGCAGCCATCTATGTGATGGGGAGCAACCAAATGGTGCACATAACACTTCAATCTCTTGAAAGCATTACTTTCAGAATTAGGAGCCTGAGTAATTCAGGCACTTTTAAAAATGTTACTCAATTTAAGAGGCTACAAATGCTCCATAGTGCAGAAAACATCAGCCTATTTGGTAAATTCCAGATACATTTGTTGAAATCCAGATCTGCTAGCAAACAATTAGTGCCTAGGAGAGAAGAATTAAATTCACAACAAATAATTCAGCCAGATCTAGTGAGTTTGGCAAGTTTCTCTCTGGTTCACTGAATCTGTCAGCCTGGGAAGATTATTAAAGGTACAGTGGCCTGTACAGACAAAAGCTCAAAGGAGATGAAGGCAGGAGGCATGCAGCCTGAACATTGCCATCATGCAATAAGACATTACTACTGGACATCGAGGTGAGCTAACTGTTATAATCCTTCAGAATTAGCCAGTGATGGGGTGAGGAGGTAGAACAGAAGGATCTCCCCATGCTCCACAGTACCCTGTAACTGGCCCTAAAGCTGAAGGAACTCTTTGGTGGGAGAGAGAGATAGCGGTCTTGTCATTCTTGTAAATAGAAAAAGTCAGTGAAGCAGAACCTTCACCTGCATGAGCTCTTCTCTCCTGAACAGCTCCCCAACTCCTTACAATGGGGTGAGTGCTTTTTCTCCTCATTGGGCTTATACAATGGGCCATCTTGTCCCCTAGATATTTCATTCCACCAAGGAGGCAGTGTTTGAGGTCTTTGGAGACTTGCATCACCCAGAAGGCTGCACATAATTCTCTATGGATTATGCTCAAAGACGACAAGGCATAGAGTCCCCACATCCAACTTCAACAAACAAATACATTAAACTGGGCATCTGTTTTTTTTGGTGGGGTGGAGTTTTGGGTTGAACACTGACAATCCCAAGAAAATCTCTTTCCTTGTTCTTAAGGGTACGCCCACACTGCAAACAAACAAACGAAAAAAACCCACCCCAAACCCATGGCAGCAAGTCTTAGAGTCTGGGTCAACTGACCTGGGCTTGCAAGCATCACACTACGGGGTTAGAAAGAGCAGTGTAGATGTTCAGGTTTGAGCTGGAGCCTGGGCTGCAAGACCCTCCGCCACTAGCTGGGTGTCAGAGCCCAGGCTCCAGCCCGAGCCCAAACGTCTACACTGCTGTTTTTAGCCCCACAGCACAGCCCCAAGTCAGTTGACCCCGGCTCCGAGACTTGCTGCCCCTGGTCTTTTTTTTTGGAAGTGTAGACATAAGAGGTGACACTTTTTTTCCTCCACATGATCCTTACAGATATAAACATAAATAATACTTGCTGTAGCAACTTCCATTCCAGGACCCAGAAGTGTTTTATTAAACATTTAAAAACTTTCCTAAGGCGATATTAGCCAAGATCTGGTATTGGCACTAGAAGATGTTTTCACTTTGCAGTACTTAAAAAAAAAAAAAAAAAAAAGAACCTTGGAGTTGCATTGTAAAGGCAGATCATTCCTCCTTACCCTGTAATTTCAGAAGCCAGTCTCTGATCAATCAACTGGTATACTTAGTGCTGTATTTTTCTGTAACAAAACAGACCTTTTAGACTATCAGCCACTTGTTACCAAGGCTGGCAAGTTGAGTCATTTTTATTACTAGCTTAAAGGATACATGGAGAATCATGTGACTCTACTGCTTCAATAAAAGACATTTTATTACAAGCTGCTGGTCCCTTTTTAGTCTCTGTTCAGTATATTTTCTGGCAATGCCACCTGACATTATGGAGTCACAATAATTCATTCATTTCTGCCAAACAAAAACACCACACAAACCAAAAACAAACCTTATTTTTTTATGGCTTCGACACAGGGACATTGCATTTCTAAGAAGGGAGAGGACGGGTGGGTGGGATGAAATAAAGCAGCTTCCAGTAATACTCTTCCCTAGTAACTGATTTTAATTGGGATTAGTTTCTGCAGGACTCTAACTTTAGAGAAATTAGAGATAAAAAGAATCCTATTAAGCAAACCTTCTGAAGTGTGTGTAAAGCAGGAGAGACTGAGACCATTTTTTAAAGCTACTGTAGTTGCCAGGAATCATATACTTAGTAAAACTTAATCTGAGTGGCCATTGTTTGAAAAATTGTGCCCCCCTTTTAAAGGCAGGAAGAGTTTGAATTGTAGGTTCTTTCTGCACTTACTCTGGTTTCTACTGATGTTTGCTCTCTTACTATGCTCCTGCTTTCTAATGGTGTGACTAGTACTAGCGGCACTACTTCTTTCTTTGGTAAATATGTCTTTGGTGGCACAGTAACAATTCTATTATGTAGTCTTCTATTTTTCAGCTGAAATGACCAGTAGTGTGCTCATTTAACCACTGCAGAAATACGCAACAAGACGGTCCCCAGCCAGCACTGTTCACTTGAGTGGAAATAGCTGCAGCAGAGATGAATATGGGGGAAAATAGAAGGAGAGAGAGGACCCATGGCTCAGGCCCTATCTTTTCTAAGAAAAAAAAAAGTGTAAGATACATTCTGTTTATTGATTTAGCTAATGAACAGCAAGGCCAGTTCTAAAGGGTAAGTACAGCCAACAACAGCAAAATAAAAGATACAAGTTGTATTATATTTATTAGCCAAACTGCCTGGCTCTTTTCACCATGACATCCATGAAGCCAGACCTAACCCACATCACTTCTGAACAGGTAAAGCTAATAATGGAAAAGCTGAAATAAGAAAAACAGAAACAAAGGGGTTATCAGAAGGGGGGGGGGCAATAGCTCCCTTTTATGGACCCAGCCAGCCAGTTAGAGAACAGCTACTAAGAGGGATTTTATAGCTACTTGCTTTACCTGTAAAGGGTTAAAAGTCTCACTGCGATGCATAGGTAAAAGGAAGTGGGCACCTGGTCAAAACAGCCAATTGGAAGGCTAGAACTTTTTAAAATTGAAACAAGACTCCTCTTTTGCCTGTCTGTTGTTGTTCTCGGGAAGAAGCAGACACACAGCAACTATGCTGTAAGAAACTTGGGGCCAGGTATGAAAAATCATCGGTATCATACCTAGAAACTACTCATTTGAAATCCCAGATATGTAAGTAGATCAGGAAATGTCTAGGAAGACGCAATTAGGTTTATCTCTTTTTATTTCTTTATTGCTTGTGGACTCTTCTGTGCTAACCCCAAATGCTTTTGTTTTGCTTGTAACCTTTAAGCTGGACCTCAAGAATGTTATTCTTGATGCTTAATCCTTGTAAGGTTTTTTGTTTTTTTTTAAATCTAGCAATAGTCTGAGTTTCCAGATGTATTTTCTTTCTTTTTGTTTTTAATAAAATTTACCTTTTTTAAAAAACAGGATTGGATTTGTATGTCCTAAGAGGTTTGTGCACACGTTGTTTAATTAGCTGATGGCAACAGCTGATTTCCTTTGTTTTCTTTCTCAGCTCTTCCCCGGAGAGGGAGGGGTGAAAGGGCTTGAGGGTACCCCACAGGAAGGAAATTCCAAGTGCGTCTTCCTGGGTCCTCAAAGGGGTTTTGCACTTGGGTGGTGGCAGCATCTACCCATTCCAGGTCAGAGAAAAGCTGTAACCTTGGGAGTTTAATACAAGCCTGGAGTGGCCAGTATTCACTTTTAGAATCCTTGTGGGCCCCCCACCTTCTGCACTCAAAGTGCTGGAGTGGGGAATCAGCCTTGACAGGCTTTTCATAGAATCATAGAAGATTAGGGTTGGAAGAGACCTCAGGAGGTCATACAGTCCAACCCCCTGCTCAAAGCAGGACCAATCCCAACTAAATTTAGCATCTTTACCTTTGCATAGCAGTTACAATGAATTAGATCCAGGACGAGCTACGGCTAAAACCTGTTTTTATTTATTTTTTTAAAGGCAATAACATTCATTCTGTTGTCACTAAACTAATCACCTCAGCCAAAGACCTGAAATAATAAATCACTGTCAACAGTAAAATCATCATAGAACTTGTATTTTGAACATTCCCTCATTCATCATCCTTGAAGTCAGTCCTACATGATGCACAAGTCTTTTGGTATCAGGGCACAATGATTCATAGAGTTTAAGGCCAGAAAGGACCATTAGATCAACTAATCTGACCTCCTGTATATCACATTCAGTTTCACCCTCTGCTCAGCCTCCTCAGAAAACCATAGAGCTGCAGCCATGCGATGTCCAAAAGGAGGGATATGCATAGGCTTGGGGGAAAAGGTGATGCCTCTTCACCTTACTCCCACTCTTAGTATTTACGGGGCAGATCTGGCCAGGAGTCAGTTGAGTTGCTCTGGATTTACAGCAGTCACTAAGTGCAGAATTTGGCCTCAGGACTAACAAGGAGGCTGTATTTCCTTGAAAGAGAAGAGACGACTTTTTTGCTACAAAGAGGCTGGCCCGTTAGTCTTGGAGAGCTCAGACTTGTGTGTGCAAATCCGGCCTTATTTTATACTCTGCACAATATAATCTAACACTGTGTTATTGGCTGCACACACATAGGAAAATGCTCTTACTTGCCTCTTTTGTGCTAATTGGAAACATCACTTCTGTGTCCTCTAGCTACCAGGTTCTATCACACCAAGTGAAAGGACCGGACACCTTTAAAAAAAAAACAAAAAAAACACTGCACAACTGTGTTAAGTGCCCACTTGGTTAGAACAAAAACAAGATTCATGTAAAAGGTATCAAAGAAATAAAACTGTCAGATGTGCTGAGCAGCCTTGGTCATATTTTTGGAGGAGAGAGGTACATGGTATTTCATGGATTGACCAGCGTGCTTGGTTTCTATTAGAGCACCCAGTTCACCCCACTCACCCTGATGCAAGATTGCTGATTTTTTAAAAACAACCCTAAATCTGAGTAACTTCAACAGTACTGATCCCACCATTTCCCTAAGACTATTCCACAGTCCAGTTTCCCTACTGCATAGCAGCATAACAGTCCTTGTTGAGAATTTTTTCCTGATACTCAACCTACATTTTCACATTAAATTTAATCTATTACTTTCAATAACTTAGTTCCTCCTTTATCTAATCAAACCAATTCTTCCAAATGTGATGCCCTACAAATAAATGCAGATGGTGACATTAGCCTTCAGTTGTCACATAGATACCTAGGCCACTCTTACAGATCTCACTATAAAATCAGGGCCTATTTATGTTTAGCCTTTCCTCAGTGATCAGCCCCTCTAACCATTTAATAAATGTTACAGCCTTCTCTGGAGTCTCACCAATTTGTTAGCCTTTCTGGGAAGGCACAAGTGCGGAGCCTGAAAGCTCTGCTGCTGTGTGTGCGCACACATTGGTGAGCACAACAGAGAAAATGGAACAGGAAGTGACAAGGAGCAGAAAGGCACACACCCGTCTTAGGGGGTGGAGTTAAGGTTTCCAATTCTTCAAAATTGATTCTCCTTGTGTTGTCAAATGCTAGCTACGTTGCCTGCCCATGTTCCAACAGCAGGAAGCCCCAGTTGATCCTGGTTTTCTACATTTATTGTGCTACCATTTTCTTACTGCTTGCTTCAGGTGGCTTTTTCCCTTATCACTAGATCCTTTATTAATATTAGTCCACTGAGCTGCTATATGAATCATGCTGAAAAAGTGATTGCTCAGAAGCTGTTGCAGGATTCTCCTAGTATCATCAGTAATTACACCTCTACTCCGATATAACGCTGTCCTTGGGAGCCAAAAAAAAAAATCGTACCGCGTTATAGGTGAAACCGCGTTATATCAAACTTGCTTTGATCCGCCGGAGTGCGCATCCCCGCTCCCCCGGAGCACTGCTTTACCGCGTTATATCCGAATTCGCGTTATATCGGGGTAGAGGTGTATATAGATTTGATTACTTTAGTGGTATTTTTACATCCATGTACAATTCTTGTTTCTTTTTTAATTTATTTAGCAATAAAGACCAGTTTTTTGACCTGAAAATAGCAAATCTTTTCCATATATAAACACAGCAAATGCAGTTCAGAGCCCATGTTATGTATTTCTAAAGAAGGTGCTCTGTACACGGTCTCTGAGGCAGCATTCAGACTATTTAATGTATTCTTGCTGTTGCTATGGAAATCGCTCCTTTTTGAGTCTGTGTGCAAATGCTGGTCTTATTGTGTGTAGAGGTGAAAGGTGTGGATGAGTCAAACTATTTGTTGTGTATTATTCTCCCACAACCTCAGTGCCATGGGGGAAAAAAAGGGGAATTAGTGCCTATAATGAGAATGCGTGTAATAAGGAGCTAGAGGGAGATAGCTGGATATCAGTGAGTCAGAAAAGCTCTGGCTAAGAACAATCAGCAGAATGCATTTTCTGCTTCATCCATAGGAGATTAGTTCTATGACTAGTTAAAGTCATCAGGCTGAGAAATAAAATGTACATAGCAGCAGTTTTGCTCAGAGTGATTTCAAGTGTGTGACATTTTTCAAAAAGTCATGAATACGATAGTATTGGGGGAAGGTCAGGTTTAGCATTAAAACTCTGGCAGCAGATCTACAATCAGCCTTGACTGTAAGTGATGGTGAGAGACCCTGTGGCTGACAGGTTAGCCAAGAAGAAGAACTGTGCCTCTCACATGCACCTCCAGTGGGCCTTACTAAGAGAGTAAGGGCACAATAGAGCTAGTTAGAAAATAGGCTCCATCCCCCCCCACCCTAGAATTTCAACTTTTTATCAAAAAGCCAAAAACTTCTGATCCAAAAATGTGATGGAAACAAGATGTTCAGCATTCTTGAACTGAAACATTTAAATTTAGATTTGGGTTGTGGAACTGAATGGGAATAGTTCAGTTTGGCTCAGTCCAACATTAAATTGCATCCTCCTGAGCTGCCAGTGTCTCATGGGACTTGCAGTTCAGGTGCTTTGTGCCCCTTCTTTTTCTCTGTGGGGTTCCCTGGCTGGACTACATGGCTCATGTTGCACCACAGTCTCTCCTATTGCTGAGCTGCCATGATGCATCATGGGAGATATAGTGCATAATGGGAAATGTATTCCAGGTTGTAGAGGAGAATGGGAATCATGAGGCACTGCAAATTTCCCTAATTAAAGTTTCATTTTTTTCAGCTAGAGGTTTTTGGATGTCCAGTTTTTCAATGAAAAGTTGAAAATTTCTGCAGAAAGCAAACTCTGTGAAAAATTTTATTCAAAAGCTAAATTTTTCATTGAAAAAACAGTTTTGTTGCAAAATTCTTGAGCGGCCCTGGTGCACAAATTTAAGGATCATATTCACCATTCTTATCACAATGCCGCCAAATATATGTCTCACTTTTACTCACTGCCATGGCATACCACACCCTTTGTCCTGGAAACCTGCACACTCCTGCTTGTACACTAGGTAAGGCTCCCTTTTGCTTCCATGGGGTAGATCAGGCACTACACGAGAAAGCCAAGATTAGCTCGTGAGTTAACCCTGATTTGTAGTCCTGGGCTCAGAGAACTAGGCAATATTGTGTCATTATAATAAATTATTGCAACTAGCAGTCTGCCCATCTTAAACATCATTGTGACATTTGTGTGTGATAATCAGACCAGGGACAAATTAAATATGGGTACATTTGTTTGTTTTCCCCTTATGTTTTTGAAAACATTAATTCATAATAGTATTGCAAAATATCTGCTGTATTTCTCTCTTATGTGCCATTAGTTAACTTGCTGTGTTTCATGGGAAATCAAATTACTTCAGATATTTACACTTTCAGATGTACAAAAACATATGAATTAAAGGATTTCTTCTATTATCATTCACTAACTGTCTATTTTTGGTAGTAGATAATGATTAATCCATATAAATAAAATGCAAAATGGGTGTATTGCTATAACAGTAACTCATATCATCATAAAAAAGTTAGATTAATAATTTGATTATCCCATGATGTTTTTCCTCAAATGCATTAATAAAATATTTTAGGATTGTTCAAATATGATTTGTGTATGTGTGTATAAACCTTCCACTCGAAGTGCAAAATGCACATCTTCAATCTTGCAGTCTCTAACATGAAGCCATGGAGGTGTACTTTAAAAAAAAAAATTTAAAAATCCAAACCCAAAACCCTACCAAAGGAAAAACATTACGGATTGCATATACAATTCTGCCCTGGGAGAGAGGATGCACCACATGTGAGAGGTATCAGTCATGTTGCTTAATGCATTACTGGAAGACACTCAGATACTACAGAGATGAGGGTGGTATTATAGGCTATAAGAATAGAAACAAAACAAATGCACAGCATGTATATGTGAATCTCTCTCTCTCTCTGTGTATACAGTGTATTTATGTATGCACACATATGAAGTTGTGTGTGTAGGTTTTTGAACAATGAAGCATTTTTGTTAAAGTTATTTGAAATTTAAAAATCTCTTACCTTGGGGTAACTGGGAGGGATGTGACAGTTTCAGAATGATCATTAAAATGGTTATCTGCCCAAAGTTTTCTTTAATTTAAAAAGTTGCCTGACTGTCATAGCTCAGTCATCTTCAACATCATTTAGTCAGTGCACTGGAAGATTACTTAAAAGGAACTGATTGCAGAGAGCTCTGTTTAAAAGACAGTTTTATCAGCCAAGAACAAGGTGAGCAGATGCACTAAAGGCTAGTTCTTTTATTTAGAAATGCTGGTAGCTTTTTATTGTTGGATTTAAAATAAGAATACATTAAACTCTACTCTGTAAAGAGCTAATGGAAAAGCTTTCTGCCGTTCTAAATCTCAATGAGTTCAGATGGGCATTTTTATATTGTGTTATTTAAAAAGCAGCTGCATCCAAGTTTGATAAATAGCATCCTAGTATTCTAATGAATTATTTCACCATTTAATGGGAGTACGATACTATGCAAATCACTCCATTTTTAACTACTGTGAGCGGACATGGTATGAAATATGAATTAAATTAAACACTGCTTTCATATAAAAGTATCTTGTGGTTCATAAGTACCATTTGCAAGATGATACCACATAATTCTGCAGCCCAGTGGATAAATGTTTTTGAAGGAGTACAATTTAGAAAAAACAAATGCATCAAGTACTTTCTAACATGGGGGTAGAGAATACAAGCGTAATAAGAAGCTAACGGAGGGTTTTATTCATGGGTGACTCAGTACTTTGCAAACTGGACTACAGTATCATGGATTAGAGGTTATGTTCACTTTGGCTCTCTGGTTAGAGTGGATGTAAGTGAAATACAGGGGGAGAATAGCTAGAGGAAAAGATGTTACTGTATAAAACATTCTTTATAAGTAAGTACCAACAATGTGAAAATCAAAATTCCTTTTACATTTATTACAGTAGTGTTAAGGCGAAGAACACTGTGGGTGGCAGTATTGAAAACTGTGTCACTGAAAAGAGATTTCATTCTAATTTAGTATGCATCCGATCCATGTATGAAATTCATATCGTGCATATACTACACTCTTATTAGAGGGACTGGGAGAGATTATCTGTGCTCCACTCGCTCTCATGCATCTTTAAATAGGCAGATCAAACAAAAGTTTAGATGCTTAACATGCTGTTGAACTCATTAGCCTTTTAGATTCAGTTTGTATCTCCCGAACCGTCTCATTCAAACATCTGCAAATACTCTACTAAATGTTTTTAGTATCCAGTTCAGATGGCCAGTGTTATTGTTCAATTTGGTATGAAAGAGTAATTTCTAAAACATTTGATACCCCACTATACCCCATTTCATACCGCACAAGTATAAATAGTTGTCAGGTAATAAATTGGTTTAATTCTCAAAATCTTTTCTGCAATAAAACAAGTTAAACCCCCCAGTTAATGTTCTTATAAACTGCAACTTGGCCTCACATTCTGTTAGGATTGTTTCACTATGAAATGAGACATAAGGTTAACAGATGAAGGAAGTGTACATGTCTAAGAAGAAAACAAAGAACAGAGGAAAGGGCTGGCTCAAATCAGTAAGTAATTTAAATGTTCACTAACACAGCTGGTGATATTCTGCTCTTATCATAAGAGGCTTGCTCAGTTATTAACTTCCACAGGAAAGACTACCAGCTACTACCATCCCTCTAAGATTTGTGCAAGGGTTTATGCGGCTGAATGTCAGGAGAAAGGTAAACGTATTTGCCTTATGCCAAATTCTAGACTATAACTATAAGGAAGAGAATGATACTTGTCATTTCAGAAACAGGACTCAGTAAATCAACCCAGTTACACAATTAAATAAGTATTGAGGACCATCCTATAAAACATTAACTGCCCTCACCTCCCATTAACTTAAATAGGAGTGGGAGGTTGCTCAGCATCTGCCAGGAGTGGCTCAAGTACATTGCAGGACTAGGCCACTTCCTTATTTTATCAACTGCTATTGAAAGGTGCTTGCAAAGTGGTTCTTAGAATGCATGCGGATATACAGATGTGTGCGCACACATGTACAAATGCATGCCAGAAAATGTAATCATCAAAAGATCTGACAAAAATTGTCACCTCTCTCACTGGTATTGAGCCAGCCTGGCATCACTGGAATAGCAGCACATAAGAACAAGTACACAAGCAGAACAAGTACACAAATTCTGATGTGGAATGAAAGCTTTTCTCCTACTGCATTGTTAATGAAGCCATTTTATGAATACTATTCAGCTCCTTCCCTGCTCATCTCCTTTGTGGTTGGGTTTATTTTTGTGGGAAAACCATATGTCTTGTAAATAAAAAATAAATCAAGTGGCCATTTTCTTAATTTCAAACAAATACTTTTAGAGGCTGATCCTGGAAGATGCCAAGGACCCGTGCGCCAGCACCATGCAGAATTGGACCCCTAGTTTTACTACCAAGTGAATGAAGCAAGGGAGATTTCATCTTGTTCTATAAGACTTTTAGCACTGTCATAAAATTGGTCCAATAAACTCAGATCTGAAGAATGACAGTCTTAATGTTTTTAAATGTCCTATCATTCTCCCAATATTGTCCAGTAGTTACTTTGTATGCCCTCTTTAGAATGCTTTACATCACATTGTTATGAAATGGAGAGGCACCCTGTAGATTTATGGGCAACAAAGACCAGTTTCAAGTAAGATTTTCAAATTCTATACTTGTTTAACTATCGCCATGGGAAAGATATTCTGTGCCTTTAAACATGAGAAATATTAAAATCAGCTGCAATCAACTGATTGCAAAATTCAGACAAATGTTTTACACTCCTATTTAAATTAACAGTTTATATTTATATTCCAGCTAAAGACATGACTTCAAACAAAATGTGCCCAAACAAATACTGGTTTATTTCTGAAGATGAACGGAATATTCTTGGGCTAAATTTCTAAAAAAAATCTAGTTTTAATCCAAAGGGGTACTTCTGTGAAGGACATTTCCTGTGCTGGAAGATGGAGAGTGACATGTGAAAACATTTTTTCAGATGAGGTTATGGAATGATGCTAAATGGAAAATGACGGTTCCCCCACTAGATTGATTCAGAGAATGGTGTTTTGGCAAAGTCCAGCAGCTAGTTCCTCTTTGTCACAACCACCCCACTATTCTTATTCATATATTTGCTAAACAAAACACCTCAGAGCTATGATTTTCCTAATGATACTCAACATCAATTTTAAAAACTTTTTCATGTTGAAATGTCTTAAGTCAGTTCCACAGCTCTGCACAGTCCCTATGGCCTTTCAACTATGCAAGGATAGAGTATGTATGCAGCACGACTGTTTTCAGGAGTTTTAGGTTTCAATGAAGTTTCTTTACAATGTGTCAGAATCAGAGTTAGAAATGAAAACAAAAAGCTATGACAGTAAGAACATAAGAACAGCCATACTGGGTCAGACCAATGATGCATCTAACCTAGTATCCTGTGTTCCGACAGTGGCTAATGCCAGGTGTTTTGGAGGAAATGAACAGAACAGGCAATTATCAAGTGATCCAACTCCTGTCATCCATTGCCAGCTTCTGGCAATCAGAGGCTAAGGACACCCAGAGCACGGGGGTTACATCCCTGATGATCTTAGCTAATAGCCATTAATGGATCTGTCTTCCATGAACTTATCTAATTGTTTTCTGAATCCTGTTATAGTTTTGGCTTTCACAGCATCCCCTGGCAATGAGTTCCAAGGTTGACTGTTGGGTGAATAAGTACTTCCTTTTGTTTGTTTTAAACCTGCTGGCTATTAATTTCAGTGGGTGACCCCTGGTTCCTGTGTTATGTGAAGGAGTAAATAACACTTCACTTTCTCCGTACCAGTCATGATTTTATAAATCTCTATCACATACCCTCTTAGTAATCTCTTTTCCAAGCTTAAAAGTCCCAGTCCTTTTAATCGCTCCTCCTATGGAAGCTGTTTCATACTCTCAATCATTTTTGTTGCCCTTCTCTGTACCTTTTCCAATTCTAATATAACTTTTTGAGATGGGGTGACCAGAACTGCAGGCTGCATTCAAGGTGTGGGCATTCTATGGATTTATATCACAACATTATGATATTTCTGTCTTATTATCTATCCCTTTCCTAATGATTCCTAGCCTTTTGTTAGCTTCTTTTGACAGCCACTGTACATTGATTGGATGTTTTCAGAGAACTATCCACAATGACTCCAAGATCTCTTTCTTGAGTGGTAACAACTAATTTAGACTCCATCATCTTGTAGCATTTTGTATAGTGCACTTCAGCCAGAAGCCAATGGCAGCTATTTGTTACTCATAGGTATACAATACTAAGATACTACAAATAGCTGTAATGACATAGTTCAGCACTTGCTGCTCAGTAATGGATGTTCTTAGAATACAGAGGTCTGCTTTAGAGTGTTAGTCTGACAGTCCAGTGTCTCAACCAATGTGGAGAATGCACAATCGTCCCCCTATGCGAAAGCTGACATTGTACTCAACACACAGCTTTAGCAATTAGACACTTATTATGAATACCCAACAGCTGCAGCTGGGAATAGTTTCAAGTGCAGTGCTTGCATTCTCTGCATATACAGATTACAAGGGAGAGTCAGCAGCTGCTTAGGTCAAGTTTATTAGTCATCAGGCAAGGTTCTGTATTCTTCTGACTCCATATATCTTGCCTGGACTTACTGGCTCCATGAACGTACAGCTGCAGAGGCTGCATAGTTTGTGTTGTACTTGCTCTGATGGAGTTAGGTGTGGATAGTTAAATGCTATTACTGTAAGTAGATTCATATGCTTACTTCTTTTTTCTCCAGTGGAATTTTATGGATAACAAATGTCTCATTCCATTTTCATATCTATTTAGGGTGACCAGATAGCAAGTGTGAAAAATCAGGATGGGGGGGAGGGGAAGCAGTAATAGGGTCCTATATAAGTCAAAGCCCCTAATAACAGGACAGTCCTGATTATCAGGACATCCGGTCACCCTATACGTGTTCGACATCTCTTCCCTCCCAGTGCTCGTAACATCTCAGTGCCAATGCCTGAAATTCCATTACACTAGTGCAGTACTTAGCAGGTAATGGTGTTTACGTGCCAAGATTGCTGAGAACATCCAGGCTTAGAGCAAACCCCACTTAGGGCTTGTCTACACTACCGTTTAAATCGATGTAAGTTACATTGGTGGTGGTGGGTTTTTTCCACACCCCAAAGCACACACCCCAAGTGACGTAACTTACATCGACTTAAAGCAGTGTCTACATTGCGCTATGTTGGCGGGAGATGCTCTCCCGCTGATATAGCTTCCACCTCTCGTTGAGGTGGAGTAATTACATCGGCGGGAGAGTGCTCTGCCATTGACATAGCGCATCTGGGGAAGACGCGCTACATCGGTGCAGCTGCATCAATGCAGCAGCGCCGATGTACGTGGTAGCGAAGTCAAGGCCTTAGAGAGTTTTCACATAATACATTATCCATCACAGAGCTATCTGCCTCCCACAACTAAAAATAATGTTGCATGCACTCTTCCTTCCCTGGCAGAAAAGAGGTGTAGTTTTTTGCTTAGTTGGTTTTGTACAAATATCTTAGTATGAAAGTGAGGATCCTGTTGCAGGAGAGCCTGGGCAATGAGGTAGAGTTTTCATTTAGTTCTGTATGTGGTGAGTTTAGTGGTTATTTTTAGTGCATCTGGCAGAAAGTTCTCTATTCTTGGTCTATTTACTTTGAAAATTCTGTTTGCTGTGGGTAGGAGCCCTCAGTTGACAGTTTATGGTCAGTGGAACGTAGCTGTTGTGAGTGCCTGTGGTCAGAGACTGAGAGCGAGATGGGCTTACAGTTAAGCAGGAGAAATTCCATGGTGGGCTTGGAAATCAGGAAAGCAACTCTGAACTGGACTCAGTGTTCAGTAGTGAGCCTGTGTAGAAAAGAGTGAGTTAGGATGATACGTTTCCATTAACCCCTGTTAGATGGAGATTTCAAGGATTGAATTTCATTTAGATTAATAAAACTTTAAATTTTTTAGGCATTCCCAAGTCTATACTTTAACTAAATTATCCAAAATTCAATTAATTCATGCCAAACATTGTACAGGTAATTAATTAAAATTACTTAATGAAGATGTATCATTTCCCCAGTTACTGATGTCAATAATTTACATCAGTAACAACTCATCGTCAACCACCTCAGTCAAAAATTAACTCCATATCATTTCAAGGTCTATTGTTGTGACTTACATCTCAAATTATGTCATGCATCCCTGTTAATCTTTTAGGGATGACAAGGAGGCGGAGGACTGGAGGGAATTGGATTATTTCTACTATCCTTGTATTAGCCAGTGGCTATTTATGTGTACCAAGATGAGATCACAATACCTTTGTTATATTTTTGCACTTTATATTTTAACTTAGGAGATGGGTGCCCATTATCGGGTGACCTAACTCACTAGCCCAAGAAGGAACCAACACCATGCCTGAGCCTGTTTCAGGCCCTTGCCTAAGAGTACAATTGGTTAAATTCATTAGAAACACTAAAACAAAGCAATTCCCCTGCTCTAAACGGGCATCAGTCTCCTTTCCCTTACTTCTCTCAGCCAAGGAAGGGAGGACACATCCTTCCCTTAAATCCCCTGCTGGTTCATATGACAGACAGATAGCCCTTAACCCCTTCCTGGTTGTTTCCCCCATCACAGTGCCTATAATCATTTTTATAAGTCAAAATACTGTAAAGTAAAATTCATTTTAAAGATCCAGCTGCCTCACACTCAGTCCTCAGCAGGTTAGGAGGTAAATTGTCATGAAGAGTACATGTCTGCATGCCTCCTCCTACAGATACCATATTCCATAGAATAAGAACAGAGCAGCGTCTCCTGTTCAGAGCTGCTTTGTCTGCAATTGCCAAGGGTGAGTGCACCTTGGGAGGAGAACAAGTATATCCACAGAGAACCCCACTGGTACTGGAAACTATCAGCTGATGGAAGAATGAGCTGAGCATGTTCCAAAAAGAAGACAGACTTTATTCTTAAAAGCTGTCAAATGACTACACAATTGCCACTCCATTTATTTTGTGGTATTTTCACTCTGCAGCTCTGTACAGTAGCTCATTGCCGATGCTCAGAAAATGCATTTTATTTACACTCCATCTAAAATGAATAAATTGCAATTTAGTACAGCTCAGCTGGCTGGAGTCCTGTAGAATATTCGACAGGAATTTAAAAAATGATGTGCAGGGCATGCTACTGATAGATATCTATCTGCAGTGTATCAACAACGTGTTTGCTTCAAGCAAGATCAGAACAAAAGCCATTATAAAACTACTGTTACTCCTTTATCACCATTATCATCATCATCATCTAGTTGCACTTTGGTAGCACCTCGAGGCCTCATCCCAGGGTCAGGCTAAGCACCCTACAAATAGACCAAAATATGGTCTCTGCCCTAAAGGGTTAACAATGTAATCAACGCAGTATGCAACAAGTGGGTGCAGCAGACATTTTGAAGGAACAAGAGATAGACAAAAACACAGCAATAGGACCATGCATTTACATCGGCAAGATCCACACAGTTTAGACTACTGCTTGAGAAATGTTGGGGGGGGGAAGCTGAGCAATTCGACAGGGAGGAAGAAGACCAAGAGAATGGAGTCAAGAAGGCCCAGAAGGGAGGAGGACTAATTATGTCAAAAGCAGCAGGATGAGCAAAGATGAGAGGCCCTCAGACATGGCCAGGAAATCACTGGTCACCTTAGAGCCATTTCAGTGAAGGGGATGGAAAAAGGGGACAGTTTGATGGAATGAGGCAGGGGGCCTATAGAAAAAATAGAATATAAACAAAGATTATATCATACTTGTTGATAAACTGTAAATTCAATTGCTTGACCACACGTTGGTTCGTTATGAAATATACTCAAGTGACCAAATAACCAAGGCCAGTAAGGTTTAAAGCACTCATCTGTCCTGATCTTGACAGCTTCCCTATTTGCTCAAGCCAAAACTTACTTCAGTAAATGCAAGGGGTTATGGGATACTTAGCGTAAGTGAGCAGGGTTATATAAAAATCACAGGGCAATTTAAGCTATATAACTAACATTTGTGCTTGATGCTATTTGTGCTGAATGCATATTATATCTAAGCCTAGGGTGCAGATAATACATATTGTTAATGATATGTATACATTGTAGCCAGCACATATTAGTGTCCTATTTTTCTTTGATTTCCACAGTAGTTGTATGCATACAATGGGGCTGAATTAAGCTTGCACATGCAATCTTAAGTATGGCATTTCCTAACTGTTCCTAATTAATTACCTGTACAATGTATGGCATGAATTAATTGAATTTTGGATAATTTAGTTAAAGTATAGACTTGGGAATGCCTAAAAATTTTAAAGTTTTATTAATCTAAATGAAATGAAACATTAACTTTGCAACCTTCATGTTCTTAAGTTTTTTTAGATGTAATACAGCATACAATTATACATATAAATACTGTATACAAAAACCTGCTGGTATCAAAGAAATGCCATTATTACTGACAAAGTTGCCAGCACATGTCCTCCTGCCATTATTAATAGACAATACAGAGAAACATGTCTCCCCCCGTTCTGAAGGCTCCATTAATATGCAAAACTGAAAAGTTCCTAAGTAAAGAAAGAGCACACTGATTTGTGAATGTGTTCAGTAAAATAAAACCAGACTTACACTGTAAGGGGTTGTTCATATGTACACTAATGTACGTACACAAATATACACAATCCCATGGATACTAGTGGGGATACATATATATACCAACAGGAAAATACATCCTCTACAAGTCATTTTGCTGAATGTGGCAAAGCAGGATAGTTCAGGGTGGAATGCCTATAGTAATTTAATAGAAGGGATTAAGTATATCTGACAACTGCTCTCAATAAACTAGCGAGATCAAAGAAAAATAGGACACTTTGATAAGAGATTAACATGTGGGATTAGCATACATACAGCTACCATTAAAAATACCTAATACTTTAACCTCTTAATATCAGAAGTTGGATTTTTGATCCTGTCTCATTGTTGATAGGGGGATGGTCCATAAATGACTGCTGGCACGAGAGGATAATGAAAGTATTGTCAACATCTTGATTCTATCACAGCCCACAAACCAACATATTGATATTTTTATGCAAGCATCAATAGTTCTCCCACAGAATATTAGTCTTTCAATTTTAGAAAATTTCAGAAAGACTACATTAGGATGTAGAGCTCATTTTGTTTCCAAACATTTATTTTGAATGAGGGGCTGCTTTCATTCTCACAAACAATTTTTGGCAGATTGAGGGAGGAAGAGTACGATTTTCTCTAACTCGTGAATGAAGACAGCATCAATTCCAACTTCAGAGCTGGTTTGCACTATAAATTCTTTAGTGAAATCTGAGCTGGGCAGCTCTGGAGCGGAGCAAAGCATGTATAGAAGTTCTTGGAATACATTTCTCCTCCACAGATGGTCTGCTTATACTAGAAGCAGTACCACATTTTCACTGTTCAGGAGTCTCATAAGATTTCTAGCACTTTCTGGCTTCAGCTGTGTTTTGCTTCCCGTCCCTGCCAAATCCAGGAAATACAGAGAGGTATGTAAGATAAAATAATGAAGCCAAAGACTTTCTATTCTCTAGACATCCAGGATCAATTTTTTGGCAATGGTCTGGATAATTTCTTAGGTTATCCAAGCCAGTTCCCCTATCCTTACTATTAATGGTATTGAGAGTCGAAGGGTAAGCTAAACTCTTCTTCCTTCTTACCATGTTGCATAATATGAAAGCAAGAGAGGACACAAAGAAACGAAGAGTCTTTAAACAAAGAACACCCATGGTCTGAATCAGCACATCATACCCTATATTCCTATCCCTTTAGCCTTATGTTTTGTGGACAAAATTGCTAAATATAGCTAAAGTAAAATTCACAGTTGCTTTCATTTTTCTGCTCTGGCTTTGTGGCACAGGTTCTTCTGCTCATTGGCCACCTGATGTTTTCTCCATCCTCCAAGTACACTGACATCCAGAATTCCTCCTCCTCTAGTTCACTTGTGTTATTCTTATTTCTTCAAGCAACAAAGCAGGAAGACCTCAGTTTACTATATTGGCTTATGGCTCACCAAATTGTGGGCCAAACACTATCCCTCTAGACCAGGGGTGGGCAAACTTTTTGGCCCAAGGGCCACATCTGGGTATGGAAATTTTATGGTGGGCCATGAATACTCATGAAATTGGGGGCTGGGGTGCGGGCTCTGGGGTGGGGCTAGAAATGAGGAGTTCAGGGTGCAGGAGGGGGCTACAGGCTGGGGCAGAGGGTTGGGGTACAAGGGGGGGTGAGGGTTCTGGCTGGGGGTATGGGCTCTGGGGTGGGGCTGGGGATGAGGTTGGGGGTGCAGTAGGGTGCTCCGGACTGGGAACAAGGGGTTTGGAGAGTGGAAGGGGGATCAGGGCTGGGGCAGGGGTTGGGTTGAGGGAGGGGGTCAGGGTTGAAGGCTCCAGGCAGTGCTTACCTCAAGCAGCTCCCGGAAGCAGTGGCATATCTCCCCTCCAGCTCCTACGTGGAGGCGCAGCCAGGTGGCTTGGTGCACTGCCCCGTCCGCAGGCACCACCCCTGCAGCTCCCATTAGCCATGGTTCTCGGCCAATGGGAGCTGTGGGGGCAGCGCTTGGGGCAGGGGCAGCGTGCAGAGCCCCCTGGCTGCCCCTACGCATAGGAGCCAAAGGGGGGAACATGTCAAGTCCCTAGAGAGTTCTCTTTAAAATCCCATTGTAAGTGATGCAACCACTGACTCATTTCTATTTTAGGTTCTGACAACAGAGGATGGTGTTGGTCAGAGCAAACACCTGTCAGACTATGAGACGTCAGCATCTCTTTTATAACAATTGGTCACAAGAAATGAGATTTACAGACATCTTCATCATTAGTTTAATAATTTGCTATTCGTAAATTTTTTATTTTAAAATATCTTTCCATTTGTAATTTTGAATGGCACAGGCTTTTATTCTTAGTGAGCCAATATGATTCCCAATAGCAGCCTTTTACACAACTATATACATGCAGCACTAAATGTGTTTTAACAGCTATTAAGAAAATATATAGAACGTGTTGTGACGTTGTACTCTATATGATTTTATGAAAATATGCTAATGAGTGTGAATATAATGTAACTGGAATATGCTTCATGCAAAAGGTCTCTTGTAAGGTATCATTACAAAGCTTATAATCTACTGAGTGTGGTCATCCTATTTGTATCAATGTATCATTCTTGTATCTGAAACTAGAAATATGAAATATAACTCTGAGGGCCTATTGTAATTATGCAAAATGTGGGCCATTAATGGTGGTTCGGAAGCTTGATGGCTCCCATTAACCAGGACAATTGTCTGTAGATGGCTCTGTTTTACTTGTAAGTCTTCTTGTATACGCGTGTGCTGGAAAGTGGGTAATGAAGTCTTACAGTGACATGTGATCATGTCACCTGAACTGGAATCCATCTTTATCCTGGTGCTTTTCCATTTAGAAGGGGGGGGGGGGAAACCTAGAGAGACAAGATTCCCGTCTTGTGCCAAAGCTATATAAGTGGGTGGAATAGAACAAAAGGCGTGGCAATCATGAGAAATCCCCTACCTACCACCTGAGCTGGAACAAGGGCTGTACCAGGGGAAAGGATTGTGCCCAGACTAGGAAGGTGTCCAGTCTGTGTTAGAAGCTTATTGAAACATCTCTGAGGGTGAGATTTTAGCTGTCTTCAGTTTTCTTACTGTATTAAAATAAAATAAAATACGCAAGTCTAAATCTATTTGGCAATTCACTTTGTTCTGTCTGTTACTACTTGGAACCACTTACATCCTACTTTCTGTATTTAATAAAATCACTTTTTACATACTCTGGGTTAATTAATAATACCTGGTGGGGAGGCAAGCAGCTGTGCATCTCTCTCTCTCTGTGTTATAGAGGGCGAACAACTTATGAGTTTACCCTGTATAAGCTTTATACAGGGTAAAAAGGATTATTTGGGGTTTGGACCCCATTGGGAGTTGGGCATCTGAGTGTTAAAGACAGGAACACTTCTTAAGTTGCTTTCAGTTAAGTCTGCAGCTTTGGGGCACGTGGTTCAGACCCTGGGTCTGTGTTGGAGCAGACTGGAGTGTCTGGCTCAACAAGACAGGGTGCTGGAGTCCCAAGATGACAGGGAAAGCAGGGGCAGAAGTAGTCTTGGCACATCAGTTGGCAGTTCCCAAGAGGGTTTCTGTGATCCAACCCATCACACATGTCTTAGAGTGTTGGCTAAGAATTCTGCTAGCATATATTCATAGCACGTGTCCTCCTGCCATTATTAATAGACAATACAGAGAAACATGTCTCCCCCCGTTCTGAAGGTTCCATTAATATGCAAAACTGAAAAGTTCCTAAGTAAAGAATGAACACACTGATTTGTGAATGTGTTCAGTAAAATAAAACCAGACCTACACTGTAAGGGGTTGTTCATATGTACACTAATGTACATACACAAATATACGCAATCCCATGGATATTAACGGGAGATACATATACATACCAAGGGAAAATACATAGCAGCGTGTCTCCTTCATGGGCAAGAAATGCCAAAGAAATAATTGTTTCCTCTCCTTAATGGGGAAAGAAGTAGTTGATGAGAAAAAGAAGTCACAAAAGCAAGTTAAGCATGGTATATTGAAGTTAAAGTTTATTTTTTTCATGTGTGTATGTATTACACATTCACACACACAAAGAAATAAACAAACACGTATCTACATTTACTCACTTGATTGGTTCATTCATCCTGGATTAGTGACCTCTTATGGCTTACTGTTCCTAGTTGTGCGTCTGTGTGTTTGTAATCATACACACAATTAGGAACATTAAATAATGATTTGTTCACTCATGCTGGGTTAGTGCCCTGTTAAGCAAGTAATGACTTTTCAGTAACTGATTTTTCATACCTATACTTATTTAGTAGTAGCAGATTGACAGTGACAGCCATGCACAATGGCATTCTAAAGTGCACGTGGCAACCTCTTAGAAGTCAAGGGCAGAGCAAAGGTATTTAAAATGTAATATAGTTAAGCAGAGTGATGACAGCATCAAAAACGTGATGGTAAACTTCATAGGATGTGGAAATACCTTCTACACTCTATGCAAAAAAGTTTTCCATACAGTCTGTTTAGTCCTTTTGAACAAAAACAACCTCCACCCCAAATAAATCTTTTACAATAGGCAACCAACTTCTTGAGTGGTAGTAGGGAATCAGGTATGTAATAGAGATACTTCTACATCATATACAGCTTATTACCCTTTACATTTTTTAATCACAATCTTACATTTTGCAGGCCTTTGCTTTGCCCTTAACCTTTAGCAGGTTGCCACGTACGCTTTAGAATTCCATGGCACATGTCTACCACTGACTGACTATCTGCTATTATTACCTTAATAGAGATATGACAAATACAGTTGTTGAAAGGTTAGTACTCAGTTACTACTCTAGCAGGAGAGAACAAGCTAATGGGTAATTATGCTACTCCCTCTTCTTCCACTATCAGCTGATTGTGCTGAGAATTTGGGCTAGATTCTCAGCTGGTGTAAATTAGTGTAGGGCTGTTGAAATCAACAGATCTACACTAATTTACATCAGGCAAGGGTCTAGCCTCAATCCTTTAGCACTAATTCAATTAAAATTTTACTCTCAGTCAACCTAGGTTTCTACGTGTCACCCTTTACTGCTATCGGACCACCTTCAACATTAGAATCCATAGAATTGGAAGGGACCTTGAGAGGTCATCTAATCCAGTCCCCTGCACTCATGGCAGAACTAAGTATTATCTAGACCAGTGGTCCCCAACCTTTTTGTGGCCAGTAGCACATTCATGTTTTCAGAAGAGTGTGGCGGGCGCCAACAATTTTTCAAGGCTTATTTTGTATTTGTACATTAAATAATACGAAAATCATCATATTTAATATTACATAATATATGAATCCAGAGAGAAGAGAGAAGCCGCGAGGACAGAGAACACTGGCGCTCGCAGCCCCGGAGTACTCTGTCCCCAGCAGGCGCGGGGCCCCGGCTTCTCTCCCCTGCTGGGCACTAGGCGGGCCCCGCGCCTGCCAGGGACAGAGAACACCGGCGCCCACAGCCTGAATTCTCTGTCCCCATCAGGTGCGGGGCCACGGCTTCTCCCTCCTGCTGGGCACTAGGCGGGCACACAAATGCCCCGGCAGGCGCCATGGCGCCCGCGGGCACCACGTTGGGGACCACTGATCTAGACCATCCCTGACAGGTATTTGTCTAACCTGCTCTTAAAAATCTCCAATGATGGAGATTCCACAACCTCCCTAGGCAATTTATTCCACTGCTTAACCACCCTGACAGTTAGGTTGGACATTAGGAAGAACTACCTAAACCTCCCTTGCTGCAATTTAAGCCCATTGCTTCTTTATAAATGAAGTAATCAGGGACTGGACTTCTACAATTAATTATTGCATGATTTATTTTTTGTGGTGTTACTGTGGGAAGAATGGGCCAGAGAAGTGAGTTTTGCATCTTCTCTGAAAGCAGGGGGATCTGTGGGAAACGTAATTTGCATTTCAGATTTGTGAACTAGTTGCTGAGAAAACTTCATCTCCTTTTAATTTCTTTTAATTTAGGATTTTGCTGGTTTTCTTTCATGTATGAAACACCCCCTGCCTTTTTTTTTTTAAAGTAAAATAAAAAAAAATTAAAAACAAAAAAAGGAAATCAAGCTTCAACTAAAGCAGTAACAGTGAGTTTTCAACTTCTTACATAATTTTTAAATCATTCTGCCAAGCACTCTTGTATTTTCCTTCCCATATCAGTCCTGTGGCTATAACCTGCGTCCATTGAATCAGAGGTGGTCCAAGCAGCTGTAAGTGGGAAGGGAGGTGTCCATAAGACACTTTCTCTAACAAGACATGGCCACACTCAGACCATGTCTACATGGCACTACAGCGACACAGCTACGGCACTGTAGCTATACTGCTTTAGCACTGTAGTGCACATACTTTCTTCAGTGGTGGAAGGATTTTTCTGTTGATGTAGGTAATCCCCCTTCCCAAGCAGAAGTAGCTACGTAGACTGAAGCATTCTTCCATCTACCTAGCTGTGTCCACATCCTGCTTATATCAGGGTGTAACCAAAACCAGAGTTTAGGCTGGCATAGCTATAGTGCTTAGGTTTAGTTTTTCATATCCCTGTGTGATGTAGCTATGTCAATCTAAATTTTAAAGTGTAGACCAGACCTATGAAACAGTTGGAGAGCCCCTGTTATGGCCCATTTTCAAACAAGGCAAAGCCAAGCCGGAGTTAGTTGCTGTTCTAGATAATGTACAGCAGGAACACAAAAGTATTTTCTGGTTAAAATGCAATATAGAACAACTATTTTGGAGTGTTGTACTAGGAGGTATTAGTGTTTGGGAAGGGAGATGCAGAAAGGCTCTCTAACTAGCCAAACACTATTTTAGTTCTGGGGCTCACCCTCCCATGTCTCACATTGTTTGAGTGGTAAAGGAAGCACCTGATGTTCAGATTCATTTCAGGGAAAGGGAGGGCAGAGGGTAGGTATGATGTGGGCTAGTAGACATGTTTAGAAATAGATTTTTAGAAGTTACTGATGGATAGATCAGGGGAGGACAGGGACCTTGAAAGGTCAGTATTATGAATGCAGTTTTACTCAACAGCCTAGCCACTCAGGCCCTGATCTAGCAAAGCACTTAAGCCCATGCTCAACTTTAAGCACCTGAGTAGTCCAACTTGTGACTTACATGCTTAAAGTTAAGCATGGGCTTTTCTGGATTGAGGACCTAGGCATTTGAAAGTGCCAAACCAGATTTCTCCTTGTATTTGAAATTTGAAGGTTAACAGATCTTCCTTTTGTAAAAAGACACAGGGCCAAATCCTCTGCTGATGTTAATTAGTATAGCCCCACTGTAGTCAATGCATCTGTGCTGGCTTTCGACAGCCGAGGAGCTTGTGCATGTTTTTGTAATAATCTGAAAAGTTGCTTCTGCCCATAACTTGCTCCCCATTTAATATGCATCAGCCAAGTCCACTTACTAAGTGGATCATTTTTGCACCCATATTCCCTGAGATTCTAAAGGAGAATATTGCTGGAGAAAGCAGCAATTATACTTTTTTGAAGAGTAACAGGTCGTAAGTTATCACTCTCTTTATAATCGGTGACAACTTCAAGGGAAAATGCAAAGCTGGCTGGTTTTGACATCTTACACTGACTAACTTAACATGTCATAGGCCTTTTTAGCACCAGAGACATCATTCTGGTTTAGTAATCCCTTCAGAGAATTCCTTCCAACAAGTATAGAAGGGTGTCCTCATGAGAAGAAAAATCTTTTCTTCTAAAATTGTTTACAGTCCAGGAATAGACCATAATGAAAAGAATGGCTTCCCAAAAACCTAAGGAGCTGTCAGTCCACTTATCAGAAAATTATTACTACAAGTGCTGCACATGGGTCACTTACCCTTTCCGGTATCTCCTAGTGGTCTGAAAGTCAGGGGGGGGGGGGGAAAGCAATATCAACAGACAGCTGTCCTAGTGGGCACTGGATAGACAGAATGACTAGCATTGCTGAGCTATTTAGTCATTGCCAATGGAATGATGAGCTCATGTTGCATAATGAGTCACATATTCAGTGTGGTTAGACTGTAAGCCTAACCCCCTCCCTCAGAACACCCCCACCCTATCCTGACCCCGACACTAGGTCTGGCTAGTTAACACATGTGGAATGAGAATGCACCTACCTCTGAGCTGGCAGCGTTAGGGATGTACTTGGATTCCCAGGTTGGAAGATTATCTCACTCAGTCTAAGTTCTCCCAAAGATATATAAGCTAAGCTATCGTGGTGAGTCTCAGCAGAGCTGACCTGAGCACTAGGGGATTTCAATCATAAAGGAATACAACTTACAACCATTGGCAAATATGATGATGCTGAAAGTAGAGGAGCTGGTAGGTATAAACTACTTTTCATTCACGATTATTGTTATTTCAGGATTTTTATTGTAACTAATCAGTGGGAATCTTTATTATTACAGGTACTTAAAGGACAACTATCACTGTGATATTCTGGTACATCATTATATCTATTATACCACATTATGCTGGGAGGAACTTGTTTTAATTATTCCTTGAGTGTTGAGTTCACCATGTAATGTAACAAAAGTAGTTGACTGGGTTTTGTATTGGAAGATGACTCACCAGAAGGAATGGTGTAGCCTGGCATTTGTTGTATACTTTTTACTTTGTTTTTAAGCTTAGTTGCTGTATTTATATGCAAATCACATATTTAAAAGGTGTGCACTCAGTAAAAGGAGAAAGAGGTCTAG
This sequence comes from Platysternon megacephalum, assembly GCA_003942145.1. Classification (NCBI taxonomy): domain Eukaryota; kingdom Metazoa; phylum Chordata; order Testudines; family Platysternidae; genus Platysternon; species Platysternon megacephalum. Next base: position 5,848,533 of record QXTE01000101.1, read on the forward strand.
ATGTTAATTAGTGCTCAACCAGGGGTACACGTACTGCTGGGGGTAGGCAGAGGTCTTCCAGGGGCTACATTAACTCATCTAGTTATTTGCCTAGTTTGACAACAAGCTACATAAAAAGCACTAGCAAAGTCAGTACAAACTAAAATTTCATACAGACAATGACTTGCTTATACTGTCCGATATACTATACACTGAAGTGTAAGGACAATATTTATATTCAATTGATTTATTTTATAATTATCTGGTAAAAATGAGAGTCAGCAATTTTTCAGTAACAGTGTGGCTGTGACATTTTTATGTCTGATTTTGTAAGCAAGTAGTTCAAGTGAGGTGTCACTTGGGGGTACGCAAGACAAATCAGACTCCTGAATGGGGTACAGTAGTCTGGAAAGGTTGAGAGTCACTGGTCTAGATCACATAAGCAAGACTGTTTCCTTTGTACTTTTAATGTAATGTTGAGAATCACTAACAAAAATTCCTATAAAAACTGTTTTCCATGGCTTAAGGAGTTTTTTGAAAGATAGGCTGAACACTACAAACTAACAAACTTGATTTGACCAATAAACTGAGCAAACACGACAAATGTAGAGGAACATTGGAATGTTGTTAGGAAACTCCTTTTCCTCCCAGAGGAATACTTTTAAGATGGAACTGCTGAATAGCATAGTTAGTAAATACTGGAGTTAAATCCTTTGGCAAGGTCCCTCCAATTTCTGCACTGCTAAATTCTCCAACAAACCAAATTGTGTGACAGTTTTTGATTGAAATAAATCCCAAACAGCACCATGCAATCATCCAAGGTTAACACACCCACTTTGAAGGTACTTTAGCAATCATAGGAAACATTTTCAAGGACTGTTCTCATCTGTATTGTGTGCATAGGCTACCTAAAGCTACCATTATCCAGCAACATTGAAGTCAATGGGAACTTTACCATTGACTTCAGTGGGTGAGGAGCAGGCTCTTGGCCTATGTATCACACCTGTTTTAATTCTATTGTATGTGTCTGAATTAGACTGCAAGCTCCCGGAGACTAGCATATCTTCAGCTATGTCTGCACACTGCAGCATGCGGACTGTGCTTGTAAGTAATAAGGAATGATTTTGCACTGACAGGAAGTTGATCAGGTGGCTTTAATGTGTCTTTCCACCTTGAGCTTCTATGACTTTCTGATGAATGTTACACAGGATAGAAATTAATGGGAAAACAGAAAGAGATGTTGGCTTTCTAGTCAGACACTTGCTGCAGTAGTACTACTGTTATCATAGCAGCAACCAAGACCCAGCCAGTCAGAAAGGGGATTCAGAACTTCATAATCCACGCTAGCTGGTACAGTGCCTGATCCAACACCCACTGACATCAATGGGAGTTTCTTCATGGACTTCTATAGATGTTGGATCAGGCCATTAATGAAACTGCAGCAACCATTGTCATAAAGCCAATCCTGTTTCAGAGTGTGAGTAAGCACTGGGCTCCGACTGTCACACACACACAGTCTAGGGACAGATAGAACACTGACACATAGGATTTTTTAACCACTGCAATTGGCTTCTAGCTACTAAGTGTTCCCAGTAGGTGGGTGCTTAAGACAGGGTGCTGCAATCACAAAACATTGTGTTCCCTTTTACAGGTGACAGGGAAGAAGAGTGACAATAAAGAGACTGGAGATTTCCTTCCTGAGGACTTCAAAAATGGAGAGTACGAAACTGCTGTAAGATTAGAGAAACAAGAGGATCTGAAAACACTCCCTGAACACTCCCTGACCCGAGGAAACCTGACCTATGAAAAGGAGAAAAAGCTACAGGCAGAGGTAAGTGCTTTGGTTGTGTGTTCATTTTTATCATCATGTGGCTGCTGTACTGGTGTAGCCCTAAAATGACACGTGGTTTTGTTCTAACTAAAATAATTTTATGATGAGCTTAAGAAGTAAAACCTTTGCAGCTCACTGCCCAGTGAGAAGGACAGAGGACCTCATCCAAAGTCCATTGAAGTCCAAAGAAAGGATCCCATGGATTTCAATGGACTTTGTATCAGGCCAGTAATGCTGTCAAGCTGCTTCTAAAGCTCTCTTCGTTTGTAATTTCTAACTGAAGAACTAGGAATCTTTTCTGTCCAGAAGGTACCTGTGGCCAGCTGTAGAGTATGTTAAGGAGTGGCATATATGGGAAAAGCTCTCCCATTCATAAACATAACCATTGTCACCATCAGCTAGACAGCCCTTACTCCCCAAGCTGGCACACTCACACCATTCGCCTGCCAAGTGTTAATAGCAAAGTTCTGTACCTTGGCCTCCTGTTACTAAGGGCGTTCCTTTCCAGAACACCCTGCCGTGTGCTTACAAGCCAGTGGGAGTCTTTCCACTGACTCAACGGGGCTTTGGGGGCAGCCCTTATTACAGAGCATATCCAAAACAGGGGAAGGTGAAGCTACTTGATTAAAATCCCCCTTAAAAATAGACATGAAGTGTCTGCTCACCAAGTCATTTTACATTTTTAGTTGTTTAGGGCCAGAGTCTACCCCCTTTACTCTCCTCGTGTAGCACTGTAACAGGGCATGCTCTGGTCCCATCCTCAGATACCCCAGGAACCGCTCAGACTCTCTACTGAGTAGCAACTTTGCATGATTGATTTACATTCCCATTCCCCAACACCAATATAGTCCCATTCAGCAACATTACATACAATGCATCCCTACCTTTACCCCTTTCCTGCAGGGCCTGGGAAGTACAGAGATCACCCTTTCTTGAGATCACTAGGTTCAGATAGTCCTGCTTACTCCTTCTGTAGCCCCTGTACTATCTTCCTGTAACTTTAGTCTATCAGCAGAGGGGTATAATTGGATCATCCAGCCTCTCAACTTGATCAGCTAATTAGCTTACACCTCCCCAATCAGCCTTCTCAAGGCAGCTGGCTGATGCCTAAGTGATCAGAGGGCTGGCTCACCTGCTAGCTTCTAGCCCTGTCACAAGCACTGGCCTCCATTGAGTAGTTCTACCGAAGTCAAGAGGACTACACAATATGGGTAAGAGTGGCAGAATCTGGCTCTTGATCACTTTTAGTCATTAGGGGCCAAATTCATACTTGTAAGCAGGTGTAACTGTAGTGACTTCAGAGCAGCTGTACCTTTTTACACCAGATCTGAATTAGGTCTTAAGCATTTACTAGCACCTCTTTTTAAGGACAGCAATGACATTTTTAATAGATTACTGCAGTGTAATGCTACTGAGTGAAACTACAGGTCAGTATGAACCCTGGGTTCATTTCAAGGTGTCTTTTCCTTAAATTAAAGCCATCAGCTACACAATAATGCAGGAGGAAAAACTGTGGGCCACATCCTGAAAGGTTCTGGGGATATGGAGCTGGTATTTGAAGTCAATAGAGTTACAGGTACTCAACATCTCTCACTATTTGGCCATAAAATTCCATGGGAAATGATACAATATGCAGAAACAGGGGAATTTTATGCTACATAGAGGAAAAACAAAAGGCCAAGTACTTCCTTCATAGCTTGTGCAAATTTACTGACTAGGGAATGCTATATGGGTTCTTAGGGCAGAAATTAGACAAGTAGAACAGGGATCAAGGAAACACAGAGGCAAAAATTACTCGTAGATACTTTTGCTATCCATAGTATCAGTACAACCATCACAATTCACAGGTTTCATAGATTTTAAGGTCAGAAGGGACCATTATGATCATCTGTCTGATTTATATTACAGAAGCTGTAGTATGTCACCCAGTCATTACTGTGTCTACCACAAGTTGTGGTTGAAAGGTAGAGCCCTGCAAATCTGTGTATATCCGCTTTATATCTGCAAATTGCGGATGGATACGGATCCAAATTTTATATCTAGAGCCCTGCAAATCAGAGAATAGCCGCTTTATATTTGAGGACCGTGTTCCCGGATAGGATGTGGATACAAATTTTGTATTTGTGCAGGGCTCTATTGAAAGGGCATAACTTTTAGAAAGAGATTCAATTTAATGTAAAGGCTACAAGTGATGGAGTATTAACCAGATCCTTTAATTACCTATTCCAATGGTTAATTATCCTATGCAGTTAAACATTGACATCTTATTTCCAGTTTGAATTTAGTTGATTGACAGTGTAAACTGCATTGCTGTGCTGAAAGGAAAGAGTTTTGCATTCCCTCTGGACTCAGTCTTATCATTTGCTTGTTTCATTCAGATCAAGAAGAAAAAGCTAGAGGAGAGACCAAAACTTGAAAACTTGCAAGATCTTGAAAAAATTATTCAGCTGAAGAAAAGGAAAAAATGCACAAAAGTGAAAGTGCCCGTTTTAAAGGAACCTGAACCAGAAGTTATTGTAAGTTCTATTGTTAGAAAGTGCATTCTTTTATGAAAGACTTGATGGGATTTCTGGAACAGTGTTCAGCTGTAACACACATTTATATTCTGTACATTTGTCTCCATCAGGCAGGACCAGTGGATGTACCTACATTTTTAAAAGCTGCACTGGAGAATAAATTGCCAGTAATTGAAAAATACCTGTCAGACAAAGGGGATCCAGATGTTTGTGATAAGGTAGAACCTTTATTCTTATTACTTCAGAAAGATAGCAGCAAAAGAGATCACGGGGTGTAGTTAAGCAAAATTCCAATTTCAATTACATTTTGTAGCCTCTCTTATCCTTTTGCAGCATAAAGGAAAGAGTTAACTACAGGAAACTACAACTTATTAAGTTTTCTTGCTTTAAAGGGACCCCTGGGAACAAAGTACATTTTACATAGGAAAGTCTGTATATTTATTGGAAACATGATGGCAATCAGGAAACCCTGATTTCCTTTGGCAAAAGGCCTTTCAATGCTGCAGGATTCCATGACAATGAGCTACAATACGGAAGCCTTTCTGCACAGTTACGAAAACCGGATTCTTTCATTCTTAAAAAGCACAGCTTTGTTTGGATATCCGACTCTGCCACATTCCAAGCTAGGAAGGAACTGTCTGATTCCTTACACTAAACCCTGCTTTAAAGTGCATTTGCAACATAGTATAATATGGACATAGGAATTCAAGAGGTTCAGAAGGTTTTTAATTTGAATGCCACATTGCAGACATTACTCATGCCCTTTAAAATGTGCTGGGTAGGCAGCTGTCATCTAGGAGGTTGCTATTAAAATTTAGCAGATTTAAGGTCTCAAAAGCATACACACTCAGAAATGAATCAGCATAAAATGTGTGTGTGCTATCAGCCCAGGGTACAAGAAGGAAAAGGATTTCACAGATCTCTGTGCCACACACAGTGTTTGACTTATCCCTGTTTTAATTGACAGTATCAACGCACTGCATTGCACAGGGCATGCTCAGAAGGACATCTGACGCTGGTGGAAAAGTTAGTGGAAGCTGGAGCCCAACTTGAGTTCCAAGACATGGTATATACATCTGTTTAAGTTTCTTCGTAAAACCCACTGACCCATACAAGAGACAGAATTACAGGGTCCATCACAAGTGATTAGAGCAGCTTGTAAGAGTGTACCCCAAGAAGGGAGTATAAGGGTGTCTGCCCCTCCTCCTGCACCCTCCCCAAATGGGCTGCTGGAAGATGCGAGGATGAGAAACAGACTGCCCAGAATATCTTCTGTTGCTTATTCACAACAGAGCCTGACCAAAGCCCAAAGAAGAGTAGCAAACCTGGGGTCAGGACACTACTCCAGGCCTGTCACCTCTACAAAGTGGTAGAGATGCCACAGCCTCATCAACTGATCGCAGGTGCACCGCAATACAACCCTAATGCCTGGGCTGGGATTTCAGCCTGGAGCAGAAGAGAGCACGCTGCTCTTCTGGAATGCTATCTCTAAATGGAGTAAGCAATAGCATTTGCTGCTGCTTCTGCACTTCTCCCCTCCTGACTATTTGCATCATTGCTACACAGCAGGGATCAGAGAAGCCTCACTTAACCCTCCAGTGACTGGAGGTGGGAGTTGTAGAAGGGATGGAGGAACAAGAAGGATTCCCAAGGGGCAGGAGGAAACCTGGGGAGTAGATGGTGAGAGGGACCCCCTCCCCATCTGCAGAAGCGCTTGGAAAAGATAATGGTTCTTTGCACTGAGCTTTGTTTTTCTTATGTTTTGGAGTCCAAAAGGCATCAAAACAGAGTAAAAAAATATTGCTAGACATCAAAAACCGAACACCAGACTTGGCTAGAATGTTCATACTTGGCTGCCCACAGTTAGGTTTCTAAACCCATAGCAGGCACCCAAATATAAGTGGCCTGATTTTTAAAAGTGCTGATCACTCACTGCTCCCATTGAGTTCACTGAAATTTGTGGATGCTGGACACTTTTGAAAGGGCAGATCATTTAAAATTAGGGGGTCCTCCATATAGGCAGCCAGGTTTGAAAACTGTGGACCTCTTGTTTTAAATTACTGGGTGGAAAAATAAATCTGCACTTAGTACAGGTTTAATTTAAGGCATGTTATAATTATCAAGTGGCCCAGACCCCCTCTACTATTGCCGTGTTGCCAGATCCCACTGCCTTTAAGTACAACATGCAATGATTGTGAAGGATGATAAATTAGCAGGACTAGAGACATTAAGACCAATTAAGAAAAAGCTGCTAATGGCTACAGCTCAGTGTTCCCTGACTTGCAGTAATTTGATTTAGGTCAGACTGAATTAAAACCAATATTTATTCATTTTAAAATTATCACAATTGTTTAATTTGTTGGGTTTTGGTTCAATTATTTTATGGTTGTAGCTTGAATCTACTGCTCTTCACTGGGCATGTCGTGGGGGAAGCCTGGAAGTTCTGAAATTCCTGCTCAACAAAGGAATAAACAGAAACGCCAGAGACAAGGTATGTTCTTATATGGCTTTTTAAGCTGGATGTGAAAAATTGATCCTCAGTCCATTATTTTGGCAGCTGTTCTCCATATACTGGCTCTAAATCAGATTTGATTATTTTTTTGTTGACAATTTTCCTGCTCCCTCTGATTGTTTTCTCCCTCCCATTTGCTAGTTGCTCAGTACACCTTTGCATGTAGCTGTGAGGACGGGTCAGTATGAATGTGCTGAGCACCTCATTGCCTGTGAAGCAGACCTCAATGCCAAAGACAGAGTAAGTAAATTATATATTTTACTTAACATAGAGGCTAACTCTCAATTACAATCTAGCACTGAGCTGACAATATGCCTTTATAATTCCACTTGATTGTAAAATGACTGTGTACTTTGTTCAGCCTTGAATGATGGGTGAGCACACAGAATCTAAGCCAGTAATCAATCTTCTTTTGTTTGTTTTAGGAAGGAGACACACCACTTCATGATGCAGTGAGGCTGAATCGTTATAAAATGATTAGACTCCTGATTATGTATGGAGCAAAGCTACATATAAAGAACCGTGTAAGTAAGATTAGTACAGAATCTTCTCATCAGAACAGTTTCATAGATCTGCAAGCCAGAAGGAACCATTATGATGATCTAGTCTGATCTCCTAAATAAGATTAATTTAAAGTAGAATGTATTGAAAAATGGTTTCTGTTTCATGAAAAATTTTCAGTACATTTTTGGAAAAAATCAAAAAATTTTATCGAACTCTGATTTAAAATTATACCCATCTTAAGTCTACCCAAATGACCTATCTTAAAAAAAATATATATCCAGAGATGATATTCTTTTGCAGCAATTCTTTGTTACAACCTGTTGCACTTGCACTGTGTGTTTTGATATAATTTAAACATCACAAACTGCAGTTGACTCTTAACCCCCTAAAAAGAAAGTCAGCTGATGGCTGGTCTTGGCTGTGTCTGAATGAATAGTTAATTAGTAACCTGGCCAGCTGGACCTGTAAATCAGTCAGGGGGAACTCTGGCTAAGCAGAACTTTAAAGATTAATTTCAGAAGCCCCAAACCTGACATTTTGCATTTGGTAATTCTGACAGTAGCAGCTATGGAGTAACAGGAAGATGTCTGTAACCAGTAGTTAAAATACAGCAAATTACCTCATCCCCGCTCACAAAATCAGGAATTTTTTTTCCCCAAAGCCATGGCAGGCTGGAAAGTGACCTCTATTGCCATCAATCACCAATTTTTGCAATTTGACTTTTTCCAAATTATCTGCCTTGCTGCCCAGGGACAGCACTTTGCTAAGATTTCCAGGCAACTTCCTCAGTCCACTCTATTTAGTCCCTCTGTAACAGTCACTAATGACCATATTCATCAGCATATGAATGATGGACAATAAGTGCTGAAAGCCAAAAATCTGCTCTGTGTAAAATCTGTGTAGGCCTTGTCTACACAAGTTGTACCTGTTTAGCTTAAGGTGTGATTTTTAAAGCTGTTTAAAGTGTTGCAACCCCCTATGTAGACACTTATTTCAGTTTGAGTGATTTAAACTGATTTTGTTTTAGCTTAAATTAAACTTTGTGTAACTGAAAAGAGTTAGATATTTTAACAGATAAAATTTAAAGTGTGCTTTTATTATTGATCAGGACATTTACTAATAGGGCCTGCTCCTGCAACCACTGAAATTAATGGATAGTTGTTAGCCGCTAACTTCAAAAGGAGCAGGAATACCTCTATAGAGCGGGGCAGTGAATACCACGGTGATGAGTTTGAGTCAGAACTTAGGTGTCATCAAATATAGAAAGACCATACATTAGAGATGTGTCTAACAGAGAACTGGGACATTAATTTACTTAAGTTTACCAATTGAAATTAAACCTTGTTCCCCTCACTCTTTTGACTAGGAAGAGAAAACCCCTATGGATCTTGTTCTTCAGTGGCAGAATGGCACCAAAGAGATATTCAACAGCCTTAAAGAGAACTCCCACAAGAACTCCCATATAAACACATTCTGAAGAGAGAAAAATTACTTGCCTGGAGAAAAGTAGTTCTCTCTTCAGCAGTTTAAAGGCACCAACCAACCTCAAGAAAAATTGCACTGAACATGCTCTTTTTACTGAAGAAAAAATGTGTATCCTATTGGATTATTTGTAGCTGCCTTTGTTGGAATACTCTAGAACAAAGATTCAGAAATATTTAAAGACAGTTTGTGTTTAAAATTCCATTTAAAGTTGCTTTATTTATTTTATTTTTATTTTGTTAGTCTTGCAAATGATTATCATTGTTGATCTTTGTCAACTAGTCATGTTACCATTGTTTTTATACAGAGAGTTAGTTACTACTGTGGTAACCTGAATCAGTCAGCAATATTAACACCCTCCCCACCCTTATCTTAGTCAGCAGTCCAAGTGTACTCCTATCAAGCCTTTCAATAGACCTAATTAGCTAACATGTCATTGTTGCTCTGTCTCTGTTAACTCTCAGTATTAGAGTAAGCTGGTAAAAATGAGTGGCAATATGTGGAAGACAGTAGAAAGCAATGGAAGATTTACTAAGATGCCAAGTGGAATTAAAGGTCAGTAATTGGACTTGTGGTGTTTAGCCGTTGATAAAGAAGCCCAAGTCTAACATTAAGTAATTGTTTGGTTGCTGGGTCAAACAATGTTCTGAAGGTAAGAGGATGATAGTGAAGGAACATGCACCTCTGACAAGCTGGTATATACTGATTTAAGGAAAGACAGATGTATATTTGTAAATGTGTACTGCTTTTTATGTACATTTTGTATTGATCTTATTTAAAATTTAATAAATTGTGTGGCTCTTTTTATCTCCGAGTGTATTCTGCCAGGTGGAGTTGTATGGAGGGAGCACCATGATGCTGCCAGACAGTCAGCTTCTTTCCCTTTGTTAGCTAAATGATTAGTTAATTAGTAGTTTCTTTAGACAATTACTCAGCTACTTGGAGCTACCAGCTCTGAAGTACTGTTTTCTCATTATTAAACCCCTTTTTAGCTTCATTTGTGGAGGGTTTTTTTTTTTTTGTTAATGGTTAGACAGATAGTGGTCAATACCGAAGTAAAAATTCAGTTTTGAGTTTGAATAGGCATCAGCTCCTCAGCGAAGTAGTAGTTAAAGCAGAGCCAAACAGGATGGGAAGTTTGAACAGCACCAGCCAAGGAAGTGGGGGAACTGTACTCGCCCATGTTGGGAGAGGAAGAGCAGCTCTCCCTTTGCTTCTAGTAGAGAAAGCAAAACTCTATTCTCCCCTGCTCTCCCTTACTCTAATCCCCGTGGGTGCACCAGGTGGGAGTTCTAGCTCTTGTAATGTTATAGTGGGCTTTTACACTGCACTTAATTAAAACCACACACGAGTGTTGCAGCCTCCCAAATGAGAAACTACCACTGCCCCATTGTGTAGGCCCCTCCCCCAGTTCAGTCAGACTTTAGTCAGCAAACATTAGAAATAAACCCAAATCGAGTTCTGGTGATACATTGCTGCAAATGATGGGGTATGGACAGTCATTTAAACACTGTTAATTATATTTAGACTTTGGCAGTGTGTGGTAATATTGTATTACAAAAGTGTGGTTTTGCATGTGAGTGTGATTATAACCGAACATGACAATAAAAAAGCACAGATGTGATCTACCCACAAATCATCAATACCTATAGAATTCTATTAGCAGCCACCTATCTTGATGATGGATGAAACAGATCATCCTCTTCAGACAAGTGTTTTCCAAAGTGCCCCCTAATTAATCCAGCCCACTCTATGCAAGTACTTACAAAAGTCTCTGTAAATGCTGGGACTTAATAGGCTCCTCTTGGTTGAGTCATAGTAGATCCCTGTCACTGCCCACCACCCACGTACTGCAGCTACACCATTCCTGTGCAACAGACCAGCTCAGTGTCCATGAGAGCTAGGAACGGAACTTGCTGGAAATAGGACATGAAATAGGCTCTGACTTTTTCTTTTGTCTACATTTATACTTAATATATGGAGATATACCTATCTCATAGAGCTGGAAGGGACCCCGAAGGGTCATCGAGTCCAGCCCCCTGCCTTCACTAGCAGGACCAATTTTGCCCCAGATCCCTAAGTGGCCCCCTCAAGGATTGAACTCACAACCCTGGGTTTAGCAGACCAATGCTCAAACCACTGAGCCATCCCTGTATTTATACAGTCCAGGCATCAGAGGCTAGTGTGATACAAAAATAAATCCAATTTAAAGAATTAAATGTTGTGTCTCCTACTATTCGATCAGTGCTTGGGAGGGAGGAGATAAAGAACAAATAATACAGGCTGTTAGCAAGGTTGTGTCCAGGCTCGAACTGATGTTAAACAAATAGTAAGCCAGATTACCGTGCTGCTTCTTCCACATTCACAAACCTCTCTCTATGCATCATTCAATAAGCAATTTCTCTCTCGCTCAAAGCAAGTACCTCTCTGGCCATGGCAAGAGAGGGCAGTGCTACTCCTGTATTTAGCAGTCAGCTGGATTTGGTCTCCCCCTTTGTTTCAGCCAGAATGTCAGGACCTTGCTTATGATTAATTAAAGGACAAACTAATGATTAATTAAAGGACAAACCAATGACTGACAACAACAGGTCAAGCACAAAGTCAAAGAACATCAAGGGCAAAAATTGCATTGTACATGCCTCAAAGTAAAAGCTTCTTGTGACTAACACAGTCCATTTCTAAAAGTGTTCGTGAATTGTAAAGCAAAACTCCATCCATGGTGCTTAGTCCAATTGTTGAGTTTTACCATCTATAAATCTACTGCAAAAGGACCCTTGCAGTATGTTACAAGCTATAATTAGCATTTCTTAGCTTGCTTCCAGAGGTGGCCAAAGGGCTGAAATTGTCATAGTTTGACACACAGCTGGTCCATTACAGTCTCTTACTCCTCTTTCATATTAGTTCACCATCAAAAGAAAAGCCCTAATCAAGACTTGGAAGAGCCCTAAAAACATTTTGCAGGAGGGAGTTGATTATAATCTGCAGGCAGCTGGATAATATGCATTGAGGTAGGAACTGGTAACAGAATAGATGCTCTTGCTGGAGAACATAGACCCTGATGCAAGTTTTATTTGCCTAAGGTTACTTAGACCGAGGTTAGGCAGCTAGCATGCTGTGACCACTGCTTATCGTATTGATCACACTCATCTAAGTGTTACCTTAGGCTCTTCTTGTCTGTCTGCTGTAACTAGCTGTTGTCTCATATTATATTTCAATTTTAAGATCTTCTGGGCAGGGACTGTCTTTTAGTTATATCTTTGTATCATGTCTAACATAATGGGCTCAAGCCAGTAGGAGCTACTGTAATACAAATAACTGACAAGGGATTTCCTTGCAATTCAAAGATGCCAGAATCTCTGTTTCAGTAGACTATCATAATGAAACAAAATTAGACAGGGCTATTCTGCACCATGCAACTATTTTTCTTATGCCAGTTGGGGGATTGTGGGTACTGGCTTGCAGTGGTAAGGTAAAATATCTGGAAACTTTCGAAACTTTGATGAAGAGAAGTGGTTATCACGTTTTAGAAGGGCTAACAGTAAAATCATGTCAATGTATAGAAAGACGTATGTAGCTGTAAAATTCATGCTGTAACATTTTTCACACTAATATTACAAACGCTACACCTTTCTAACCTCCAGCGATTGGGAGGGGTAGGGAAGAGACCACTGCTCTAACAAAAATGGCAAAATAGTCCTACATTATCCTTTTACCATCAGCAGTAAGATCGTTCTGTTGTGGTGAAATGTTATGGATTTCAATAACCTTATTCTTGCACAAACATAAAAGTTTGGTTTTTTTTTTATAAAAGATTCTTAGCTGAACAAATTAAAATAACTAATCAAGGCATTGTGGGTGGGTAGCATGGGAGGAAAGGACTTTGTGGAAGCTGAGAAGTTGGGTTTGATCCTCATACTTCAGTCTTGGCTTTCTTGCGGACGGGGAGAACGCCTTCCTCCTCCGAAGCTCGGGGGGTTTTCTTGGTGTACACCACCCCAAAAGCAGTCTTTCTGGTTTCTGGAATTTAAAAATGAAAAAAAGCAAACAAAGTTTAAAACAGATCAAGTAAAAGTGATACTAATATGTTAACTGCTTATTTCAGTCTGTTTCCATACCTGTGCCTAACAAGTACTTCTCCATCTCCCCCGCACAGATAATGCTGGCACAATGCAATGGATCTGAATTATATGTTACTAATCCAGTACTTCTCAAATTTGCATTCTGTTGCCTATGTCATATGGGAGATAACCCCAGACTGCCTCACTCTGCCAATCCCAAATTCCCTCTTTTCATGTGGCATTGCATCCCTTTGCTCTCTATGGTAGCAGCCTGTGCATTTCACACAGCTATGGAGCAATAAAATATGAGCATTCAAACACATTTAAAAAGGCAGCAGAGACAAAGATGCTCAAACACAAGAATAAATAGTACATATTCAAAAGATTAATTATCTCAGTCTCCTGCGTTATGCCACAGAACTGGTTAACAAGATGCTAACAAGGTCATTTCATCCAGCTTTGCAGAGACCTCTGGATTCCTCCTTCCCAAAGGAAAACTCCAAATTCTCAAATTTTGGAGAACAGATTCCTGTATGTTTCACACAACGGCCATTACAAATTGCATTCCACTCAGATTCACTGGATCCCCCAGACACACAAGCTCCTCTTCTTCAGGCATAATTATCTTGACTTTTGGCATCACAAGACCCCACAGGCAATAGGGAATGGAAAAGGAAATGGGACCACTAATTCAATCCCCAGGAGTGGCACATCTGTTCATCTGCTCATCCTGATGCATGCAAGTGAGTTTACTACCTACCATTCCTCTATTTCTTGGGGATTGTCCTGTGATGTCTCAGAGGAGTTCAGTGGACTTGTTCTGGAACTACTATTGTGGAGAGCACAGTTTCCACACTTCACTCACTTGACATAGGAAACATGCACACTGAACTTTCAGGCACCATCAGTAGGGAAAGAGCTGAAGGTCTTGTGTACTAGGAGGGTGCGGATGGTTTAAAGTTGGTTATTGGTGCAGTTGTTCCAGTGCAAACCCGAAGTGCAGATGTTCTGCGTAGGTATAAGCAATGACTTGCACTGGTCAGTTATAAGGCACATGGTTAGCCGCGTAGATAAGATCCAAAACGGGTCACTAATATTCGGCAGGATAATATCTATACATTGTATTTTCTATGGTCTCAATTCCTGAGATCCTGAATGTAGAGAATACAGGAATTCTTGACATAAGATAGACAAGGGGCAAATATGGCTTTCAGATCCTTGTAAACCCATGAGTTAGGAGGCTACAAGATAGTAACTGAGGGTAGTAACTAGCTCTTGAAGGTGACCTGAAAAGGGAGAGAGAAAAGTGGGCTTGTGCACTGAAGAAGGCCGGAAAGGGTTTGTGCTTTTTTAAAGCAGAAATTAAAAGATAGAAATTCAGGTGTTTGTTTTACCTGGATACTACACTAACGGGACAACTAATTATATTATGACTTCACAAGAGTCAGGAGACAAAGCTGAATTACTCAGGCCTGGTCTACACTACGATTTTAGTTCGAATTTAGCAGCGTTATAGCGAATTAACCTTGCACCCGTCCACACAACGAGGCCATTTAATTCGATTTAAAGGGCTCTTAAAATCGGTTTCTGTACTCCTCTCCGACGAGGGGAGTAGCGCTGATATCGGTATTGCCAGTTCAAATTAAGTTAGTGTGGACGACATTCGATGGTATTGGCCTCCGGGAGCTATCCCACAGTGCACCATTGTGACCGCTCTGGACAGCAATCTAAACTCGGATGCTCTGGCCAGGTGGACAGGAAAAGCCCCGCAAACTTTTGAATTTCATTTCCTGTTAGCCCAGCGTGGAGAGCACAGGTGACCACACAGAGCTGAACAGCACAGGTAGCCATGCAGTCCGAGAACCGAAAAAGAGCACCAGCATGGACCACACGTGAGGTACTGGATCTGATCGCTATATGGGGAGAGGATTCAGTGCTAGCAGAACTACGGTCCAAGAGACGAAATGCCAAAACTTTTGACAAGATCTCCAAGGGCATGATGGAGAGAGGCCACAATAGGGACTCATATCAGTGCCGTGTTAAAGTGAAGGAGCTCCGACAAGCCTACCAGAAAACCAAGGAGGCAAACGGACGGTCCGGGGCAGAGCCGCAGACATGCCGCTTCTACGAGGAGCTGCATGCAATTCTAGGGGGGGCCGCCACCACTACCCCACCCCTGACCGTGGATTCCGAGGAGGGGTTAATCTCATCCATGCATGAGGATTCTGCGGACGGGGAAGAGGAGGAGGAGGACGAGGACGAGCTTGCGGAGAGCACACAGCACTCCGTTCTCCCCAACAGCCAGGATCTTTTTCTCACCCTGACTGAAGTACCCTCCGAACCCTCCCAAGGCGGTATCGCAGACCCCCTGGAAGGGACCTCTGGTGAGTGTACCTTTTTAAATATCAAACATGGTTTAAAACAAGCATTTTTTAATGATTAATTTGCCCTGGGGACTTGGGATGCATTCGCGGCCAGTACAGCTACTGGAAAAGTCTGTTAACGTGTCTGGGGATGGAGCGGAAATCCTCCAGGGACATCTCCATGAAACTCTCCTGGAGGTACTCCAAAAGCTTTTGCAGAAGGTTTCTGGGCAGGGCAGCCTTATTCCGTCCTCCATGGTAGGACACTTGACCACGCCATGCTAGCAGCAAGTAATCTGGTATCATTGCATGACAAAGCTTGGCAGCGTATGGTCCCGGTGTTTGCTGGCATTCAAGCAACATCCGTTCTTTATCTTGCTGTGTTATCCTCAGGAGAGTGATATCGTTCAGGGTAACCTGGTTGAAATACGGGAATGTAATTAAGGGGACAGAGGTGGCCCCGTTCCTACTGGGCTGTTTGCCTGTAGCTGAAAAGAAATCCTTCCCTGCAGTTAGCCAAGCGGGCGGGGGGGAGTGGGTGGACAATGGCGCTGAGGTTTTCGCGTTTGGCTAGCAGGGGTCTTCCCTGATACCAGCCACGCGGTGGGGGGAGGGGTAAAGCGATCATCCCACAGAATTGGATGGGTGGTGGTGGTGGTGGTGGAGGGGGTGTTATTTTGTTTTCTGCTGCTGCACGGTAACAGGAAAACCGCAGCACTTAATGGGCTTTGCTTGCTATGGGAAAGGAGGGCGCTGATTTAATGCAGAAGCCGAAAGACAATGGCTTACCATGGCTGCATACAAGCCGAATTCTGTTGCCCGGCCCTGCGTCTGTGATCTCTAACACCAAAGCCGCAGGCACTCAATATAAGATGCAAAATGCGACCTTGTACTGAAATCACATGTGCTATGTAATGTGAATAGTGTTGTTCACCGTGAAAGAGTATAAGCATTGTTCTATAAAATGTATCTTTTTACATACTTCTCTCCCTTTTTTTCCCTCCTCCTGCAGCTGCAAATTTTTCAAGCCTCCCTCCTCCGTCCCGAAGGCTCTCCCAGATAAGGCGGCGAAAGAAACGCACGCGAGACGACATGTTCTCAGAAATAATGCAATCTACCCGCGATGAGAGAGCTCATTTGAATGAATGGAAGGACACGGTCTCAAAGTTCAGGAAAGATGCCAGTGATCGTGAGGACAAGAGGGACCAACGTGAGGACATGAGGGACCAACGGGAGGAGAGAAGGGACCAACGGGAGGAGAGAAGGGACGCTCGAGACGAGAAGTGGCGGGATGCAACGCTGGGGCTGCTGCGTGAGCAAACAGACATGCTCCGGCGTCTGGTGGAGCTTCAGGAACGGCAGCAGCAGGATCACAGAGTGCCGCTGCAGCCCCTGTATAACCGCCCTCCCCCCTCCCCAAGTTCCATAGCCTCCTCACCCAGACGTGTAAGAACGCGGGGGGGGGGGGGCTCCGTGCACCCTGCCACTCCACCCCAGTGGACAGCCCAAGCAAAAGGCTGTCATTATTTTGAATTTTTTTAGTGACCTGTTCCTTCCCTCCTATCCTCCTCCCAAACCCCACCCGGACTACCTTGTCAGTTCTCTCCCTATGTTTATTACCCGTTAATAAAGAATGCATGAGTTCTAAACGATACTGACTTTATTTCTTTCAAAGCAAGCTGTGATCGAAGGGGGGAGGGTGGGTTGCTTACAGGGAATGAGTCAATCAAGGGGGCGGGTTTTCATCAGGGACAAACAAACAGAACTTTCACACAGGAGCCTGGCCAGCAATGAAACTTGTTTTCAAAGCTTCTCTGATGCGCACCGCTTCCCGGTGTGCTCTTCTAATCGCCCTGGTGTCTGGCTGCGCGTAATCAGCGGCCAGGCGGTTTGCCTCAGCCTCCCACCCCGCCATAAAGGTCTCCCCCTTACTCTCACAGAGATTGTGGAGCACACAGCAAGCAGCAATAGCAATGGGAATGTTGGTTTGGCTGAGGTCTGAGCGAGTCAGTAACGAGCGCCAGCGACCCTTTAAACGTCCAAAGGCACATTCTACCACCATTCTGCACTTGCTCAGCCTGTAGTTGAACAGCTCCTGACTACTGTCCAGGCTGCCTGTGTATGGCTTCATGAGCCATGGCATTAAGGGGTAGGCTGGGTCCCCAAGGATAACGATAGGCATCTCAACATCCCCAATGGTTATTTTCCGGTCTGGGAAGTAAATGCCTTGCTGCAGCCGTTTAAACAGACTAGTGTTCCTGAAGACGCGAGCGTCATGAACCCTTCCCGGCCATCCCACGTTGATGTTGGTGAAACGTCCCTTGTGATCCACCATTGCTTGCAGCACCATTGAAAAGTACCCCTTGCGGTTTATGTACTGGCTGCCCTGGTGCTCCGGTGCCAAGATCGGGATATGGGTTCCATCTATCGCCCCACCACAGTTAGGGAATCCCATTGCAGCAAAGCCATCCACAATGAGCTGCACATTTCCCAGAGTCACTACCTTTGGTAGCAGCAGCTCAGCGATTGCTTTGGCTACTTGCATCACAGCAGCCCCCACGGTAGATTTTCCCACTCCGAACTGATTACCGACTGACCGGTAGCTGTCCGGTGTTGCAAGCTTCCACAGGGCTATCGCCACTCGCTTCTCAACTGTGAGGGCTGCTCTCATCTTGGTGTTCTGGCGCGTCAGGGCAGGGGAAAGCAAGTCACAAAGTTCCAGGAAAGTGCCCTTACGCATGCGAAAGTTTCGCAGCCACTGGGAATCGTCCCACACCTGCAGCACTATGCGGTCCCACCAGTCAGTGCTTGTTTCCCGGGCCCAGAATCGGCGTTCCACAGCGAGAAGCTGCCCCATTGCCAACATGATCTCCAAAGCGCCGGGGCCCGTGGCGCGAGACAATTCTGTGTCCATGTCCATGTCCGCATCACTCTCGTCGCCGCGCTGCCGTAGCCGCCTCCTCCTCGCCTGGTTTTTCTGGTCCTGGTTCAGCATAAACTGCACGATAATGCGCGAGGTGTTTACAATGTTCATGACTGCTGTCTTGAGCTGAGCGGGCTCCATGCTTGCCGAGGTATGGTGTCTGCACAGTTCACCAAGGAAAAAAGGCGCGAAACGGTTGTCTGCCGTTGCTTTCACGGAGGGTGGGGGAGGATGTTCCCAGAACCGCCCGCGACAATGTTTTTTGTCCCATCAGGCATTGGGATCTCGACCCAGAATTCCAATGGGCGGGGGGGACTGCGGGAACTATGGGATAGCTACCCACAGTGCAACGCTCCGGAATTCGACGCTAGTCTTAGTACATGGACGCGCACCGCCGAATTAATCTGCTTACTGTGGCCGCGTGCAATCGAATTTATACAATCGGTTGCAAAAAATCGAATTCCGTAAGTTTGGAGTAATCCCGTAGTGTAGACGTACCCTAAGAGAACAAGGACTTGTTCAGACCGTTTAAAACTCTGTTTTCCTTTGGCTACAATCAATGGACTAATGAACATTTTAGAGAAAAGATGCATTTGACTTGGTACTGCACAACATTTTGATTAAAAAAGCTAGACAAATATCAAATTAACATGGCACACATTAAATGGATTAAAAACCGTTTAACTGATAGGCCTCAAAATGTAGCTGTAAATTGGGAATCATTGTTGAGGGGATGTGTTCCTACTGTGTTCGCACAAGGATATATTCTTGGCTCTATACTATTCAACATTTTATTCAATGACCTGGAATAAAACATTAAATCACCACTGATGAAGTTTGCCGATGACACACAAATTGGGGGAGTGGTAAATAATGAAGAGGTCAGGTCACTAATACAGAGCAATCCGGATCGCCTGTTAAACAGAGTGCAAGCAAACAATATGTGTTTTAATACAGCTAAAACATAACTGTATACATCTAGGAACAAAATGTAGGCCATTCTTACAGAATGGGGAACTCTGTTGTGGGAAGCAGTAATGCTGAAAAAGATCTGGGGGTCATGGTAGGTAATGAACTGAACATGAGCTCCCTGTGCGACCTTGTTGCCAAAGAGACTAATTCAATCCTGGGATGCATAAACAGGGGTACCTCGGGTAGGAGTAAAGAGATTATTTTACCTCTGCATTTGGCACTGGTGCAACTGCTACTTTCATACTCTCTCTAGTTCTGATGCCCACAATTTAAGAAGGAAGTTGAAAAATTGGAGACGTTCAGAGGAGAGCCACGAGAATGACTAACGGGTTAGAAAACATGCCTTATGGTGATAGACTCCAGGAGCTCGATTGATTTAGCTTCACAAAGTGAAGGTTCAGAGGTGACTCGATTACAATCTGCAAGTACCTACATGCAGACCAAAAAATAGGATCTTCAGTCTAGCAAAGGAAGTTATAACATGATCCAATAGCTTGAAAATGAAGCTAGACCGAATTTAGACTGGAAATATGGCATACCATTTTAACACAGCGTAAATAACCATTGGAACAATTTACCAAAGGTCATGGTGGATTCTCTGTCACTGACAATTTTCAAATCAAGATTGGATATTTTTCTACAAGATCCTCTAGGAGTTATTTTGTATTATAAAGGAGGTCAGGTTAAAATGATCACAATGGTCTGTTTTGGCCTTGGAATCTGTGAGTCTGGGGTAGTTTAATTGGTTTAGAACAAGGCTACCACCCAAGTGCTGCACTGGGCATTTATTTAGCTGTTAGGGTTATGAAATGTGGTTTCATTTACAAGCCCTTAAGGTCGAAGGCAGAATAATAGTCACAACACAGCCACAGTGTTTTAAACTCACCAAGCTATAAAAAGCAACTAGATAAAAGTTTAGGCTTTATTTTCCTCTCCTGAAATCTTATTTGTATTCCATGTGAAAATGCCTTGCAGAAAGGCCAACTGCAGTGTCTGAATGGATACACGTTGTATTTTGGAAGATGTAACATTTTTCTCCAGAGTATTTGAAAAAGCTCAGCACTTCTGAACAAAATTTCTTGTTCTTTAAAATTCCTTTGCATCCCAGGATTTTAAAAGTGGACATTTAAACATCGTAATACATTGTCAAACTTCAAATCAGGATTAGCTCAGGCCTTTACATTAAGTAGATTTTTTTTTTTTTTAAATCTGACTTAGGGGGCATCTTAATTCTGAAGTATTAAAAAGCAATGGCATAACACAGACTTGAGTGTTACCCTCTTCAGCATGCTCGTTCAATCTACCTGCACCTAAAGCATTTCAATCTATTCAAAAGCACTTTACTTTACAGAAGGATGAAAACTGATATGGGAAGTTATAATGGCACCTAACACCACTTGTCAAGTATGCTAGTATCCCCAAGCCATACATGCAATTTTCACCAACACTAATTGGAAAGATGCTCGTCTAGGTGTTGGGGAGAAAAAAACCTCCTATATATGTGTATTGCTAGCAGACAGGAAACATACCTTAAGAGAACCTTGCAAACGAACTGCTCACTCATCCTGGGTAAGCACTTTTTTTGGCCAGGTAAAGAAAATATCAGCTTTTTTCAACATCATGGTAAAGGGTGAGCAAGTACATTTTGTCAGGGCAATGCAGTTTCAATATGCTACTGTCACTGCAGATTGGCAGGAGGATAGAGGCTCACAGTGAATAGGCTCAGACTTTCACATGAAGTCAAACCTGTCATTTACAACAGTTTCAGGTCCCACCTGTTTTGTAGTTAGAGTTCCAGGTCCAGACCCAGTGTGTTTCCACTACATAGAGCAACTCAGTTCTGGCATTAAATTATTTCTATGGTCAAAACTGACCAGTCATTCACACCACTTACTATGGTACACATGGCAGACCTCTCTTACAATGAAAGAGATTCAAGCCAGAGTAAATAAATTAAAATAAGAAGTTTCTAAGAGGTGACAGAGTTTTTATTTTATTTAATTTTTCGGGGGGGGGAGAGGAGGAGCAATCAGTGGCACACTGTAAAGTGGCTAATTGGGAAACTAGGATGTTTAAATTGATATATGGCATGTTGGCTTATTCATCTCTATGCGCCAGTGAATGCAGCACATAATACAACTGGAAACTTGTTGATTTTTACTGCAGAAGGTAAGAGCCAAATTGCCTTCTGCCTATTGTTAAAAGATGACACATATGAGCATATAAGAATTACAGTCATTGTATAGATTTCTATACTGAAAGCACAATGATACAAGTTCTAATTTTCTAATACTTCAGATCATGGCATCTCTATTAGTAGCATTTCTTACCAAGCAGAGAACACTTTGAGTTTGATTTCACATCAGCCATGAAGTGCTCTCACAGCATACTGGAGCAATGAATAAAATCGACGTAAAATGAAAAGTCACAAAGGGAAGATGGGGGTATCTACAGACATGCTTAAAGAGGGTGAATGCAACAGAATCTGCTGTCATTTAAGGCCAAATCTTGATCCTATTGAAGTCATTGGCAAAGTTCCCATTGATTTCAGCCAGTCCAGGATTTGGCCCTTATGAATCAAAATGCTATTTTGCTACATAATGTAATAGACTGATGTGAGGTTTGACTCTATGATCTGTGCTTTCCCAGGGGAGCCCCATAAGTACTATTATAAGTATTCCAAGGCAATCACCACCACTGGTAGGACCATTCATTTCCTTACTCCTTGGGGGAGGCCACTGCACTGAGGGAGAGAAAAGTACATGGAATGGAGAAGAGGCACCTGTGGATCATCACCTAGAGAAAGTAGAATTCCAAGAAGACTCTTCCTTTAAGAGAGGGCCCAGCACCATTTGGAAAATAAAGTCTCAGAGCTGCATTACTAAAAAAAATTATGTACGTTAACGTGAAACAGAAGATAGTTGTGCTGTTCACTCACCTCCATGAAGAAGGACTGCTCTGCAGTTGGTAGAAACAGCTGCCTTGGCATCACTTTCAGACAGGCCAAACAACAGACCTCTGTCACCTTTGTTAAGGAGCTTAGTGTACAAAAAGGAGTGAACAGATTAAGTGGTTCTTTCCCCGGGGGTAGATCTGGTCACTTGACAAATAACTGGGAACTATCAAAGCTGCAATTCAGAATGATGTCTTGCATAAAGTTATCCGAAGAGTGGTACTATTGTATGGGTGGCACTTANATAATATATAACTAAACTATTGTTGTATGTAAAGTAAATAAGGTTTTTAAAATGTTTAAGAAGCTTCATTTAAAATTAAATTAAAATGCAGAGCCCCCTGGACCGGTGGCCAGGACCCGGGCAGTGTGAGTGCCACTGGAAATCAGCTTGCGTGCCGCCTTCGGCACCCGTGCCATAGGTTGCCTACCCCTGCTCTAGTATTAAAGCGTGAAACCNCCCATATTCTCCAGAAGTGACAAACTAGAATGCGGAGACTTTACCTTTTTTTTTTTTTTTTGGTTATTGCCAGTTGCAGTATTGTCATTCTCTAGTATTAAAGCGTTAAACTAAAATCTGTTTCTCAGATCTGACACTGTATTATAAAAGCATTATAGTTTACCTAATCACAAAAGAACCCAAACACTCCTCCACTGAGGACAAAGCTAATTAGAGTTATTTAACAGTCTTTTTATAGTTGCAATGCTTATGTTGAAAGAGTTCTAGTACAGGTAGATTGTACCCTACCTTTTCATTGACAGGTTTTATTTTATTTTTAAACTTTGTTTTATTCCACACTGCAGTTGGGGACATACACTAAAATCTCTTCTGTATGAATTTTGTTCTGAAATTAAGAATTCAAACAATCTTCCTGCTGCCATGAGTTCTGTTACAATCACTATGTATTGTATCAAGGATCCGACCTATGTAAGTCACACATTTTAAAAAGGTCTGGAGAGTGGGGGAGAGAAAGGCATAGAAATATTTTTATTGCAATATCAAATATTTGAAAGTCAACTGCAAGTTTCCTATATTATTCTTAAAGATCAGATTTTACTTGGGAAAGGATACAGATTAGCCACATCATAAGGACCTCGAAGTTCTAATGGCTATAACAGAAGACACAAGTGTGAATATCTACACACACCCTCAATGTATTTTAGAGAGTCACAGTTTGCAAGATAAGATTATTTACAGAAACTATCAGTCATTAACTGTTAATTTAAATTTCATATAATCATGGGTTCCCGAGTTGCTGGAGATGCTAACATGAGAGCAAGACAATTGCTATTACCAAGGGGAAACAGGAAGTGCCCACTTCCACTAGCAGAATTAAGAAAATTCAACAATAAAGTGATACAGAAGAAACCAAAAGAAAAATTCAAAGGGGTAATTATATTGATGCTTATATTTCTAGCAGAAATTTATTTACATTAAAAAAATACTGACTTACCCTTTCAGCTGCACTAGATATAATTATGTTCTAGAGAATAAAGGAGAACAAGCATTAATCTTAGATAAATGTTATTAATAAATTGAAGATTAACATAAACCCAACACTAATACTCCTATGAGTATCATTTGAAGTTAAGAGTTAATTCTGTTGTCCCTAGCTAGTAAAAGTATTTGCTGCTTTCTGGAACAAGGAAATCCATGAAGATTGTGGATTATGGCTCCTTGGAAACAATAAACCAAAATCATCTACCAGCTCTGCAAGTTGCAGAGTTTACTGGGTCAAGAGTCTATACAAAAAAAAGAGCATCATAATTACACTCATTTCATCTACACTGGAATAAAAAACCCGTAGATGAGCTGGGTCTGGCCTGGGTCAGCTGACTCAGGCTCATGGGGCTTGGGCTGCGAGACTGTGAAATTGCTGTATAGATGTTCAGGCTCAGGCTGGATCCCAGGCTCTCAGACCCTCCCCACTCATGGGGTCCCAGACCTCAGGCTCTAGTCTGAGCCTGAATGTCTACACAGCAATTTCAGAGCCTCGTAGCCTGATCCCAAGTCTGCTGCCCCAGGCCAGCTGCAGGTGCGAAATTGCTGTGTAGACATACCCTTAATTACAACCCCTCACCCACAGATGTGAAAAATCCAGTTACATCAGCTATGGGATGACCCAAATTGTCTGTCTGTGTTTTGGAGTTGAACACACAAAACAAAACCCCTAACTCTTCTGAGGGCTGGATTTTTAAAAGATTTTTTGATGGGGGTTGAAAAAAAACCCACCCCACTTCTAATAGCATTAATTCAGCAATGGGGAGATCAAATCTTCAGCACATTTTGGCCCCTATTAACAATTATACTGGCTAAAAGAACTAGCCTGATGTCAGCCAGTGAGAACCCATTGATATCATCCACTGACTTATCACCACTAATACTGATTGCCCTCAATATCAGCATCTATGCATTCAGATGAAAATGGTGGGTGAAGGAAGAATACCACACTCCTCTCCCATCTCCCTGGCTGGCTAACTCCCCTCTTTCCTTCACTAGGCTTCTATGGGACCCCTAGGCCATGGCAGAGGGTGACTGTTTCGGGGGCTCACACATCCCAGTTCTTTGCATAGCTGCCACAGTTCCTTTACTGGTGAACCCCAAAGGACTCCTGCCTGTAATGACTTGAGATAAGGTGCTCATAGAAACCTACCTCTAAAGCATTAGCCTTAAAGATCTCTCATACCATTTTAAAGATGAAAATAGGGCTGTGGGATTCCTTCTCAGGGCAAAGCCTGAGCTGTGAGGCCTCTGCACTCTTCTCACTGACATCCAGTTAGGGGGATATGGCCCATTTGCTGCTCTTCTACATGGCTTCACTTGCCCTCCGCTTTTCGAACACAAGGAGTGGAGCATGGATTTGAGGAGAGCAACTGTGTGCACAAGTAGGAGCTCTGATTACCTCAGAGCTATTTGCATTTCCATGGAACGACCTCACTGTCTCCACTATGCACAAAACTTCTTCTGGTGCCGAGCACGAAAGAACGTGCAGACCCCTATGGCTCAGAGAGCACTAAAAGGCAGAAGCAGAAGTAACACATAGAGGAACTTCCCCACACACATCAGGAAAGATCTCAGGAGATGTTTTTGCTTTGCAGGTCACCTTTAAACCTGCTTACTATGGATCTTGAGGGTGCTTTTGAGTTTCAAGGGTGTTGACTGCTTCAGCTGGAAAAATTAAGCCTGCTGTTGACTCAGGCAGCAGCCAATGCCTGTCTTCCAGACTCTGCGCAGAAGGGTAACAGCCAACAGAGTCCAGGAGGTGGCAACACCATAACTCCCCTTAGCTGGAGGGAGGCGAGAGGAGAGTCCCTGCCCAGTGCTGAGGCATGCGGGCACGGGAGGCTGAGAAGAAAGATTCAGGAGGTGGTGCTACCTATCACATCTCCACAGAGAAAGGGAAAAATAAAGCTGTGATTCCTCCTCCTCTCTACTGAGGACTGGTGGGCAGGAGTCTGATCCGCTGCTATGCATGTGATGTGAGGCCCCACCAGGATTGACAGGTTGCCCTGGTGGGATGCAACATATCAATAGGAGGGACATGAGGATCTTCAGATATAAGACTTTCTTCATTCCTCAGTTTCAGAAGCAGGGCAGAATGTAGGACAGAGCTATTTCAGCCAGAAATCTGCCCTGTGGCAGCCAGCAGTATGGGCTTGTTTTATGTAATAGGAGTTTAGTGATGTTTTCACTTAACTGTTTTAAAATACATGCAAGATCCTGTATTTAAAGTATTTTGTAAGATATGGTATGATACATGTAAGATATGGTATGATAGTTTAACATATGTACAGATGCCTAGATCTACAAGATGTGCTTTTTGTCATTTAGAAATTCACTACATACCTTTAACAAGATGCACAAATATCTATTTTTGTGAAAATCTTAAGTCTCCTGGACTGTTTTTTTGTGAATGCCCTGCATCGCCCCAGTATTACAGCTGCAGTAACTGACAGGTTGCTCTGAAAAAAATCTCGACCATTTTAAAAGCATCGGCCTTAGAAAATATTAGCTGTTCCACAGCCAAGGGTATTTGTAGTTGGAATTATGGTTTGCACGTATTAGCAGGCAAAGGCTCAGTCATGTGTTCAGAAATTCCAGCATCAAACCTTCTTGAAACTGCTCAGAGCGCGCAACTCCAGAAGAATCTGAACAACTGACTGAATTAATTTTATTTCGGTTTGAGAGCTCACCTACCTTTCCTTTGCAGATCTGCATCAGACTCAGAGCATTTGAAATTGTGTATCTTCTCATTGTGGAGTCTTTGATGGCAGGGGTGTAAAGAAGTTCAAAGTAAACACCGCGATCTATTGCCTTCACATGAAAGAAAGAAAATAATCAAAAACCAAAAGCAGAGTCACATACCAATCTTACAACTAGTGTCTATTATTGATGACTTCTTCGCTCAGTTCTACCGCTTTATATACAAAACAAATGTGCGGCAGGAATTGTTCTGACAGAAACACACTGTAGTCTGAAGGGTGAAAATAAAGACATTGTGTCTGTATGCCATGTAAATGCACTTGAACTTAAGACTGTCAGGTAACTGAGGCTTATAAAAAAAAAAAAAAAAGCCTTCTCTTCCTCTACTTGCCAGGCTGTAATAGGCTTTCAGATGAGAGACAATCACAGTTGTTCAGCTGCAAGTGTGGAAGTCTCAAAGCGTGAGAGAAAGAGAACAGTGGGAAGTTTCCTCTCTTCAGAAGGCCAATCCTGGCTCCAAACTCTGAAGATCTGGTTAATCACTGGAGCATTTCATGAACAGACAGACACTCCTTCTGCAGCTTCACAGCTGGCCCTGAAGAGTATCACTTTCCAAAGTTGAGGGTTCTCCCTAGCACCCATCATCACAGTACTCAAGTACTGACTAATGGAGAAGTTATTCCGGGAGAATAGTGAAGTTAATTAAATCTTCCCCACCCCATTTAACAATTTTTGAAGGAAAGTAGATTGTAGTACAGTTTATTATTTATGTTGTGGTAGTGCCTAGGAGCCCCAGCCATGGACCAGGACTTCATTATGCTAGGTGCTGTACAAACACAGAACAAAAGAGCATTAACCCACCCTCACAGCCCCTCTGTGAAACAGATATTCTCACTTTTGCAGATAAGCTCCTGGCTTTGTAGTCAGCTCACTGCACAACACTATCTCACACTAGCGTTATGGAGCTTTATAGCAAGATGTTGCAGTACACGAAAGAGAACCTTCTTATTTCATTTGTCCAATTAGCTGCTGTGCCTGTCCTCCACATACACCCAAGCATGAGATTTATCAAACATCATCACTAGCGCTGGTCAGAACCAGGGAAATCTGCCTGCCAAACAGGTTTCAGTCAGAAACCTGACTGACTTCCTGCCAGCTTGCCTGCCCCAGTCCTCAGCAGCCCACCAGATGCACTGTGCCAGAGCTGGGGCTCTCAGGGTATGTCTACACAACAATGTAAGCCTTAGGTTAGTGGGACTCGAGTCAGCTGACCCATGGCAGGGAACCCTGCTCTTAAGTGTTTACACTGCATTTTAACCCTAGGTTAAGGATTTTTTGACCCATGCTTGAACCTAGGGCTCTGGCATCCACACTGCAGTGCACAGACCTGAGTCAAAGTAACCCTATTTCAGAGTGCCTAGCGCCACTTCTCCCTTCCCCCCCTCCCCCCGCAATGTCAACACTCTAGGCCTAGGAATGTGATGCACTGTGGAAAAACACTACTGCTCACTCTGTTTCCACACTGGGGTGGTGCCATTGATGCGACTCAGGTGCCCGTAAGAAGCCCACAAGTACATAAACTTCATAACTAGCTCCTTTGGTGGCTGTCTCAGTGGAATGACTGCAGTTTGAGAAGGGTTTATACTGAACTACCATCTAATCTGAGAATTGGGCTCTCTACCTCTAGGCTGAGTCACATTGGCAGGATAATTAGGACATCAGTATTCAGGGCTTTCAAACTATTGAAATGAAACGTTGCAATTCTTAATTTTTAAAATGGGATGTTCAGCAAAGGTGTTTTTGTTTGGTTGGGGTTTTTTATTTATTTTTGTCTGTTTTTAAGTTTGACATAAAATGTAGGTTTCAGAGGAAAAACACTCCCACCCCCAACAGCCTGGCTGCTGCTGGCTGCAGAGTGGTGAAGTGCATCCCTAAGGCTTGGGGTGCAGTGTGCTCAATTTGAAACAGAGTGCAACAGACTGCACCACAGATTGTTGGCATAGAGAGGACTAAGGAAGCTGCCCCAGGGAACTCTGGGATACATCCAGAGGCCTTCCGGGGTCTGAGTCAAGCTGGAGTTGCGTGCACACAGGAAAGCAATAGGGCTCGGACCCTAGGTCCCAGCTTAACATGGGCTTGGACATTCCAGTCCTGCAGGGTCCTGGGGTGCTAGGTTTGAGCCCTAGGTTAACACATTTGGTGTGTGGACGCAAGGGGAGGTTAGGCTTGAGCCCAGGCTTATATTGGTGTGTAGACATACCCTCAGGGTCCCTGTGCTGCCCAGCTCCCCACATGGAGAACTGCTGGGGCTCTGGGAGCCTCAGAAACATTCTGAGAGGTCAAAACAAAAATGTTGTTTGGGGGAAAAAAATCTGAAACAAGATGCTGAAATTTCTTTTCTGTGAGAAATTTAGAAATTTCATTTTTCATTCCATATCAGAACAATTTTTTTTTTGTTATTCCTATGGAACAGGAATTCAAGTTTCTAGCCAGCTCGAGCTGTACATTTTTCAACAACAAGGACTAAAATCTACCCATGGATGCCCACCTATGAGTAACTGCTACTGACAAGGAGCTGATGCTGGTCCATATTCAAGGAAAGAATCTGACCTAAGTATCCAGACTAAGTTGTGTGGGCAGGATTTTATTTATAAAAGATAGTTTATAAATGGCTGATGCTTTGTTTTTACTCTAACTTTTATCCAGTATCAAATATTCAGCAATTCCATTGGCTGGCACTGATTTCATTTAGTGAAGCACTGCCTTACACAGATGAGACCTCAGTATAGTCATAGTGTAGAAAAGTAAGGAGGGAAACACATCTTCAAAGAAAAACCACCCTGTAGTACAAGAGCAAGAAAAAAACCACTCCGGTGGAAAACCTCAGTTGTGTTAGTATTATATACTGAGTTTAATAGCAGCAAATGATTTAGTTGCAAATTTACCATGTTAACAGGGGGTCTTCGGAAGTAGAATGGCAGCTTTTCTGTTACATTTATGCATATCAGATCCACATCTAGATTTGTGCAAGCGACCTACATCACAAAAATACAAACAGATAAGGCACCTTTAAGTGGGCTGCCAGCTTTAGACATGCAGACATTTGCTATATCACAGATATGTCAAAGCGTAGTCTATGTTTTAAATCCAAGAGCTGTTCCACGGGGATACCAACAAGACACTGCAACAGTGCCATGTGGGTATGTTGCATTTATTTATTTTTAAAGCACTTGGCACTTTTAAAGCACTTTTTCCATTAAAATAAACAGATAGCTTAGCAGTGGGCATCATCGCTTTGCTCTCAATTGGCTGTAAGGCACCCCTTAAAGTGGGGTTAGCAAAGTGATCCACCCTTACCAGACACATTGCTAATACAGCAGAGCCTCCTTTTTTTCAAACAACCTGCAAAGTTACTTCTCAAATCCCAGAGGGATGATTCTTATTTGCTTTAAGGAAAAAGGATTTGGCCTAGGACAGCAGCACTTCAGACACTGCTAAGTGACTGTGGTTTTGGGTGCCCAACCAACTTGAGACCCATTAAAGGAGCCTGATTTTCAGAAAATGCTCAGCACCCATCTTCTGAGGGTCTCATATTGGGTGCCCAAAATCACTACTCACTTTTAAAATCTTGGATCCAGGCTACTAGGGCACATCCCCACAATTTACATTCTCTTTAAAAAGAGAAGAAAAGAGCTAAATGTGGCCAATGAACTGTCTAGAGACAGTTAACTCCCCATGAGGGGACCACGTGATTTATATAGTTTCTCACACAAGACATTAATTGCATACACTGTCTTGTTCATGCTATATATGCATACACAGTAAAGATGATTATAGGGGACCAGATTTTCTGGTCCATCAAGGCCATTTTAAGGTTGGAAGCCATAAAGTGGCTGGAGATGGTCAGTGCAGAATTCCCTGTGTGGGGGGGAATTCCCCACTGGCAGAAATAGCTCTAGCACAACCTGAACCAGCCAAAGAGCCCCCCCAATCCCTTCTCCCCACCACTGTAAGGCAAGTAAGCGTGTCGGGGTTTTCCAGGGCACAGCACAGAGCTTGGCAGCTCCTAATGAGGGAACTGCATGTGGTTCCCTGCAGCATCACTTCTCTACTCTGTCTGAGCACAGCTTGGTTGGAATGGGGAATCTAGCCCATATGTTATCACCAGGTGCGCTGCAAAGCAGAACCCAACTTCCCCCCCATTTTCTGTTTCTCAATGAAGTTCAGTTCAAAAGTCACTTTTGGTTTTTTGTTCTAAAATTAGCAATGTAGGGTCCTCCCTTCGTTCTCTTCACTGAACACCCTGGCAAATTTTTTGGAGGTGCTGAACCATGTCTCATAAGACCAATAGCAGAGATGTAGCTCTCCCACATCCCTACCTACTAGCCTTGTATATCATCACTATTCCAGTCCTGCAAGGGGCTTACCAAGGTCCTCCAGGGAAGAGAGATTAGGAACACTAAGGTCTAAAATGCTTCAGCAGGCCATCTTTATACATCATAAAGGAGACGAGTAAACACTTCTTGTTTTGATTCCTGGTCCCTTGAAGAAGGGATCTCTGTTAATCAGCCTGTGTCGGGGCGCACTCGACCCACACTGGATGGGGAAGTGTTAACCCTACATTATAGGGTGAGGAAGCCATGCCTCAATTCTACTGGGCATGCTCCAAACGCACTAGTATAAAAGGGAGAAGCTCAGCTCAGTTGAGGCGGACCGCTGGAGAGGAAGGACGCACGCCGTAGGCTCTAGCCAAAGGCCAAGGCCATGGGAGCCGGAGACGCCGCAACCCAGGAAGATGCCAGGGTACCCAGGGAGGCCTCACAGAGTCTGGAGTCACCGGGGACAGTGCAGACCGGGGAACCGGGAGACAGTGGAGATGNGCGCTGCTCCCTTCCAGGAAGCAGCTGGAACCCTGTTCCTGCAGCCCCTGGGGGAGGGGGAGGGGCTCCGGGTTGCAGCCATGTGCTGCTCTTGCCACTCCTCCAGGTACCTCCCACAAAGCTCCCATTGGCCGCGGTTCCCTGTTCCCGGCCAATGGGAGCTGCGGGGGGCGGTGCCTGGAAGGAGGAGTCCTCTGCCTTCTTCCCCCTCCCCCCGCCCGAAGGGGCTGTGCTGCTGGCTGCTTCGGCTGCTCTCTGAAAGCAGCGCGGGGCTCGCAGCACCACAGAGGGGAATCCCGCGGGTAGGCAGAGGGGTGCGGGAGGGGAGGGGAGCTCGGCGGGCCGCACGCAAGAGCCCCGCGGGCCGCATGCGGCCCGCGGGCCGCGTGTTTGAGACCCCTGCTCTAGCCAAAGGCCAAGGGAGCCGGAGACGCCGCAACCCAGAAAGATGCCAGGGTACCCAGGGAGGCCTCACAGAGTCTGGAGTCACCGGGGACAGTGCAGACCGGGGAACCGTGAGACAGTGGAGATGCCCAGGGCGCAGCAGCGGGAACCATGGCAGGAAGCAGCCCAGGGAAATTATATAGTGGCTTGATTAGTGAACCGGAACCTTGAGTCAGCATGTTTTGGTTGGACCCCCCTGCTGACTCAGTGACACGCACTCTTGCCACTACCAGGGCCCTGAGCTGGGGCCGGGTGGAGAGGGAGGGACTGGGCCCCCCTACCTGGGCCGCCATCACCCCCCTTTTTTGTGCGTGACTGACTGAGGCCATTTGGCCTTACTGCTCTGCTAACAGGGGCAGATTATTGACTGACTGCCCTGTGGACTGGGGGCGAATCCATTGACTTTGGCTGCTAGGTCTTATTGGGCTGCTAACAAGGGCGGAACCATTGGTTTTGGCCAGCAAGCCTTACTGCCCAGCTGACTGGGGCGAACCTGGTGACTGTGACCACTAGGCTCTACTGCCCAGCTAACAGGGGCAAAGCTATTGACTTTAGTCACTGGGCTTTACTGCCCTGCTGACAGGGGCAAATCTGTGAACTTTGCCACTAGGCCTTATTGCCCTGCTAATAGGGGCAAGTATATTGGCTTTGGCCACAGAGACATAAACATGGGCTACTTACACCCTGCCCCTACACCCTAAGGGGTGCGGGGGCACACACAACTCTGTGTCACAGCCCACATTGCTGTAATGCAAGAGTCTCCAAAGCACAATTGTTTTACACCATGTACAAATGATTCCTAGATATACTGAAGAGGGCTTTCAGGAATATTGGCATTCCAAAATTTAGGCCCCATTTACCCTACGTTTCAAACCAAGTTTGATAAATAGTGTTCAAAATCAGTTTAACTGCAGTTCTAGCTTAACAGATTTCCAACCAGCTGGCTATACTATCAGACACCCATTTAGCTGGAATGCTGTTTAAACTGAGTTTAAGTATGGTTCCTTGGTCCGAGTATGGACAGAGCCTTAACCTATTTTTATCCCCTTCCTTATCTACAGTCTAATGCTATCAACTGGAAAGATGGGCAACTCATGGGACACCTACAGGAAATTGCAATCATCATTTTGGATTCTCTTTGGCTACTTACAAACTTTCTTTGATATTTAAAATGTCATCCTGGCCATTCCTGTTATCAAGATACTGACAAAGAGCCAAGGGGTTAGTGAATTTAGTGTGTAAATGTTGACAGTGAGCACAAACAACACCCTCATTGGGCTGTGAATCATCCCCTACATGGGACAGCAGCAAGGGCACAGGAACTGGAGACAGAAAGACACAAACAAGTGAATGAAAACAAAGGATCAGTCCACATTGCAATAAAACACTCATGGCTGGCCTGTGTCAGTTGACATGGGATCGCAGGGCTCAGGCTATGGGGCTATAAAACTGCAGTGTAGACATTCAAGCTCAGACTGGAGCCTGGCCTTTGGGACCCAGCCTGAATGTCTATACTGCAGTTTTATAACCCTGCAGCCCAAGTCAGCTGACACGGGTTAGCCACGCTGTTTTACTGCAGTGTAGACATACCGAAAAATACAAAACAGAAGTTCCAGCAGATGTTGTGTTGTGGGATGACAGAGAACCAGACTCTCTCTGCACCTGAGTGGGTTAGGAAAACATCTATTCCATGTCACGAATGTACCACAACTGGAGGGGGAACTGTTCAAATTCAAGAATACCAGCATGGACTCCCAGTGATTAGGAGCTGTCACAAGAAACAAAAAAGGAAAAGCCAAACTAAATAGAAGGAGGAAGCATGTTTAAAGGGAGAATTCCTAAATTGTCAAGAAAGTTGGAACTTTTGCTGAGATCCACTCTACTCCAGTAACTGCTCAGTCTTTGGATCAACCAGAGAAGTCACACAGAGTCTGGTTGACCAAACTTTAAAAAGAAAAAAAAATACATGCAGTCCTACCACTACAGCTCAGATCACGCACCCTCAATGGAGACAACAGCCTCATCTGGTGGACACATTGGTGTTGGCAGTAAAGACAAAAAGGCTTACACTTNAGCTTTCGTGGGTGAATGCCCACTTCTTCGGATGCAAGTAGTGGAAATCTCCAGGGGGCAGGTATATATATGCAAGCCCCTGGAGATTTCCACTACTTCCATCCGAAGAAGTGGGTATTCACCCACGAAAGCTCATGCTGCAAAACGTCTGTTAGTCTATAAGGTGCCACAGGATTCTTTGCTGCTTTTACAGATCCAGACTAACACGGCTACCCCTCTGATACTTGGCACTTTATTTAGTAAGACTTGGCAATCTAATAAATGTTTAATCTCCATTTAATTAAAACTGAAGCCGCACTGGCGCAAATTTCTTTTCTGCTGTGTGACTCGGAATCAGAAGTTTTCAAACTGTGGGGCGTGCCCTCCTAGAGCAGGGGTGGGCAAACTATGGCCCGCAAGCCATTTTAAGCCGGCCTACGACCCCACTGAGGAGCGAGGTCTGGGGCTTGTCCTGCTCCGGCGCTCCAGCTGGGGCGCTGGGGCGGGGGCTGCACCATGCGGCTCGGCCCCGCTCTGGGGCTCCAGCCAGGGCGCTAGGTTGGGGGGCCACACCTCTGCCCCATCCCTGATCCCCCTCCTGCCCTCTGAACCCCTCGGTCCCATCCCAAAGCACCCTCCTACACCCCAAACTTCTCATCCCCAGCCCCACCCCAGAGCCCTCACCCCCTCCCGCACCCCAACCCCAATTTCGTGAGCATTCACGGCTCACCATACAATTTCTATTCCCCGACGTGGCCCTTGGGCCAAAAAGTTTGCCCGCCCCTGCCCTAGAGGGACAAGGAGGAATGTTCACAGGGGCAGGGCTTGGGGAGGGAGCTCTACCTCATCTCATGGGGCCACCCAGTCTGTCTGGTTTGGGGGGAGGGGGGAGAGGGAGGCGGGAGGTTGCAACCAAAAACTGTAACTCAAAGGGGGAAGAGGGGGTTTCAGCTCAAAAACTTTGAGAACTGCCACTCCCATCCCCATCTCGAGCGTTCCTTTGAACCCCCGGGGGGGCACACAGTTTGAAAACCTCTAGAAGCTGTTGCTAAATGGAAAGCAGAACCCCCCGCCCCCACACACATCGTTTCTGACTATCTCAGATGGGAGTACGTGATAGACTACATTATTTGGACAGGGGTACGCAGCCTAAAAACTTTGAAAACCACTGATCTGGACCAGCTCTCACAGGTGTTTGCCTAACCTGTTCTTAACCTCCAATGATGGATGGAGATTCCACAACCTCCCTAGGTAATTGGTTCCAGTGTTTAACTACCCTTAAAGTTAGGAAGTTTTTCCTAATCTATATCTCCCTTCTTGCAGATTTTTTCTGAGGTCATTTGCATCTTTCAAAACCTAAAAACAGAAAGAGGAAGACACTCCAAGGCACCTTAGAAAACTATTCAAAAAGAGGAACTTTAATTTAAAAGAAAAATCAGTCAAATAGGAGTTTTCTTAAACTACAGTTGTTACAAGTAAGATTTAAGATTACTATGGCTGAAAGATATTAGAGAAAAAATCTTTCAGTGTGTTTACTTTGTATAGTCAAATTCTACCTCTGTCAGTTTCCTGTACATATGAGTCTTTCACAAGGCAGAGGCAAACAATTTTTTTTTTTTTTTTTTTTTTAAAGCAGGGAAGTTTGATGGTTAAGCTACAAAAATAGGCTGGGGAGGCAGGAGCATACAGGGGCAGCTATAGTAACAGAAAATAGTTTTCAGTCATTTCTTTAAATAGACTCCTTTCCAAGTTGGCAGACTTCCTTTGAAAGTGAATACTGGCATGCCCATCAAGAGATTCAGTATGCTAGTTGGTAGTCCATCATCTCCCACGTTAAAGATCAGTTTGTTCACTGTCAGCCAGACTAGCAAAAGCAGACGGTTACTTGCTATTTATGCTTGCAATTCCGCAGTTAGCAAAGAAGCCTAATGAGTTTTCAATCAATGAATCCACATGACAATTTTATGTGTGCAAAACATTTTGACAAATGCCAGGTTATATCAGACCAGGGGTAGGCAACCTATGGCACGAGTGCCGAAGGCGGCACGCGAGCTGATTTTCAGTGGCACTCACACTGCCTGGGTCCTGGCCACCAGTCCAGGGGGCTCTGGATTTTAATTTAATTTTAAATGAAGCTTCTTAAACAATTTAAAAGCCTTATTTACTTTACATACAACAATAGTTTAGTTATATATTATAGACTTATAGAAAGAGACCTTCTAAAAACGTTAAAATGTATGACTGGCACGCAAAACCTTAAATGAGAGCGAATAAATGAAGACTCGGCACACCACTTCTCAAAGGTTGCCGACCCCTGTATCAGACCATCAGCCTGATTGGGTCACTCACACCAGCTACGCAAATATCGCACATTTTAACACCTTGTGTACGAGACACAGGGAGTTAGCGAATGTCTACTGCCTGACTAGTTAATCTGGAAACCACCCTGCATTAGATAGTGCTTTAGAACCAATAGTTTTCTGGCCGTGGTGTTTGTTCAAGATATATTGACAAAGAAACAGTACAACTTAGTGTGCAGTGGAATGCTCAATAACCACCGGAGTCTGATTGCACATTAAGTGTATTTCCACAGCAACTGTAAAATGCTTAAAAACATGATGGCCAGAAAATGCAGTTGATCAAGAAGCCGAACCTTCTCCTGTCTGACAGAATGACTCTGAAAAGATATGGTACTGTGAGGGGAAAATTTAATTTCTACTACTAATTATTTGTATTACCGTAGCGCCTAGGAGCCCTCATCATGGACCAGAACCTCACCATGCTAGGTACTGTACAAACAAAGATAATCCCTGCCTCAGAGATCTTACAATCTAAGTAGAAGACAAGAGACAACAGATGGATACATGCAGACAGATGGAGCAGGACAAGGAAACAATGAGCACTATTGGTCAGCATGATAGGCTGTGGTTTCAGGTCACTAGTGGCCTAACCATTGTCAAGTTTTCTGTAGGCTTCACAGCACAGGTGAGTTTTAAGGGGGGATTTTGAGGAGGGTAATGAGGTGGTTTTGCAGATGTTTACAGGGAGCTCCTCTCAAGCCTGAGGAGATGGAGGGAAAAAACCCAAAGGTGCTTGTCTGAAAATTAAACAAAAGGGAGATGGAGGCTGGCATTATGAGCCAATCGGAGGCAGGAGAAAACCTCTTGATACTCAGTGAGAGATGATAGTTAGCGTGAATGTCACCTTACTGGATAAGAGCAGAACAAATTTTCTCTGTCAACTACAAAAACTGAACCACATTAGGTCATATTCAAACACACAAAACTGCTTTCATAAGTTGACAGGAATAACAATACAAATTTTAAAGGGTATAAAATAGCTGTATTTTGAGTGATAACCAATATGAGAAGCCAGCCTTATTTAACTGGTTCCTGAATATATATTACAGAAAGACTAAACCACTGAAGGTGAATCTCTCTCACGAGTATGGTGTGGAGCCCTTTCACTGTGATAGTTTGTAGTGTCCAAAACATCTGTTTAAAATATAATAAGATTTCTGTGTAGCAACACATTCAGAGACTGAATCTTCACCAATGTCATGGGAACAGGGTTAACCTGAAAGTTTGTTTTGAACTATCACACTATTGTGTTCAAGAAAACTACAACTTTCCCTTAAATATTTTTCTCCTCTTAAATGCTTTTGCCTGGGTTTACTTCACTTCCTGCAGCTTCAGTGCTGCCCTTGGCAGCCAAAGGGAAAACTGCACACACATATTTTATAAGAAAAACCACGGTTTTGCAAGAGCAAAGCTTTCTCCTCCTCCATTTGGCAAAAGCCAGTCTCAATGCCAAGGGAGACTTTTTTTTTTAAATGTAAACATTTGATTTAGGAAAATACATTCTACATGTGCAGAGACTATAGAAGCAAAGCTGTGTCCTGCCCTACCCTCCTCCACCCGTATTTTTTTTTTTTTTTTTTTTTATACACAAAATGATTGGCTGCTATTTCCATATGGCTTTTCAGTAACAGATCTCAGACTTTTTTTGTGGGGGGCGGGTGGTAGGTCAGTGAGAGAAAGTCACCCACAAAACCCTACTGCTCAAACATTTAAATCCTACATTCCTTCAGTCATCACAACGCATCATTTCAACAGAGTTCTAAAATAATTCTTACTAAGCCAAAGAGATAATGAGCTGAGGAAGGTGTTCAAATTTGGGAAGTCAAATGGTTTGAGACAAACTTTCTAAACACTGACAGCTTAACATGGGTAATGGATGCTTTTCTCTCACTGCCACTTGGTGTGCTTTTTCTGCCTTGCACTCTATCAAGTTTGAGATGAAATCCAAGCAGAACACTTGTCTAATCCAACCCAAAGCACTAACCATTATTCCAGCATTGGCAGTTACAATCACAAATGGATTCTCAGATGCGTTGAGAGAGGATATATATATGTATATTTAATACTTACGTGAAACAGTTTCTCTGTCTTTGGAAACACTGCTATGATGTCATACAATCTTATATTTGTAGATGTTGATCTCTGACAAAAAAGGAAAAAAAATCACGCTAATTTATGGAAGATGCTAAAGGTATGTACCATGAAAATTGCCAAAACAACTACTAATAGAAGACGCTTCTCCAATTGTGAGTTGTAAAACCAAACCACTCCTATTAAGGCTCTAGTAGCAGCCCTATCTGCTGACAGTGTTTCACCACGGTCATTATTTTGGCGCTCATTCTACACAATAAGTAAAGCACTAGCGACTGCTTGCCTTGTAAGCCACATACATGTCCTACTTTATCACTTACATTTTCTAAGTCCTCCCCTCGCCCAAGTTATTAGAACACCCAGCAAAACTCCCTGGAGCCTCGGGGGGGAGGAGGGGAGAGAGATAGTTATGTTGGAGTTCAAGTTTAAAAAAATTAAACAAACGAATGCAGTACCAGCTCTATTGTCATATTTTAAAATCTGAACTCAAGTTCTAGAGATGGGGATTTCATGTTTTAACACTTCTTCCCCCACCTTATCACACGGGTTGGTAGCAGCACTTTACTTGAAGCCTTCAGGCATGGGAACAGAACTCTGATTTCTCATGGCAGCATGTTACACCATTAGTAAACCACCAGTGCAGAGCACATCCCAGTTTTATAAAGTGACATCTTTGGAGAGTGATGTGATCGTAAGGAGACATTATAGTTCAGCAAATTAGTGCAGTATTTTTTGTGAAATCCATAAAATTTCAAAAATAACATTTTACTATGAAGAGAAAATACAACTTACAAAATAAATACATTTTAAAACACTTACCAATACATTGCAGTGAGAAGGATCAGAAACTACAAGCGTTAGTCTGGTTACAATTTTAATTGGTTTGGATTTTCCCTGTAAGCAAAATAAACCATGAAAGAGACTGTTGAAGAAAGTACAAAGCAAAAACCTAGCTAATAGATTTTCATGCCTATTACATAGGCATTATATAGTAATGCCTATTACTTTTTCATTAGGATTTTCATGCCTATTACATAGGCATTATATAGTAACGCCTATTGCTATATATAGAGAATGATGCTTTGTTTATATTTTTGACTATATCAATTTTCTGATTACTTCTAACTATACTCTTCATATTTTTGCCTTTCTAATTTTAATGCTTTGCTTCTGTACTTTTTTGGTACATTTCTGCTCTTCAGAAATAGTGGCTTTTCTTGTGTTTCTTTGACATCTGTTTTTGCTTTAAACAAACGAACAAAAAAAATCACAGTAGAGTAATAACACATTTTATTGTGTTACCGCTACTGTTCTCTAATCAAACAATAAGGGCACTACAAATGCAGTTTTAAAATTGAAGTCCATTTTTATATATAATTTTAACAGTTTGCAGAAGATAATGCTGCCCACTTCTTGTTTACGTCACCTGAAAGTGAGAACAGGCGTTTGCATGGCACTGTTGTAGCTGGCGTGGCAAGATATTTACATGCCAGATGCGCTAAAAATTCATATGTCCCTTGATGCTTCAACCACCATTCCCGAGGACAGGCGTCCATGCTGATGAAGGGTTCTGCTCAATAATGAGCCAAAGCAGTGTGGACCGACGCATGTTCATTTTCATTATCTGAGTCAGATGCCACCAGCAGAAAATTGATTTTCTTTTTTGGTGGTTTGGGTTCTGTAGTTTCCGCATCAAAGTGTTGCTCTTTTAAGACTTCTGAAAGCATGCTCCATACCTCATCCCTCTCAGATTTTGGAAGGCACTTCAGATTCTTAAATCTTGGGTTGAGTGCTGTAACTATCTTTAGAAATCTCACGTTGGTACCTTCTTTGCATTTGTCAAATTTGCAGTGAAAGTGTTCTTAAAACGAACATGTGGTGGATCATCATCACTGACAGCCCCAGCCCCACTGGAGGGGCACAGTCTCGGCTCCAGACACTGACAAAGCTGCGGGGTGGGTGCACACAGCAGCGGAGCCGGCCCCAGCCGAAGCCATGCGGGAAGAGGGGGCACAGTCCTGGCCCAATGGTGCAGGAGGAAGGGAGGTGGGTGGGGGGACGCGCACAGCCCTAGCCCCGGCCGAAGCTGCAGGGGGAAAGGAGGGGTGAGCACAGCCCTGACTGCGCCCTGACTGCCTGAAGCCAAAGTCATGGAGGTCCAGTAAAGTCACAGAATCAGTGACTGACCTCTGTGACTAAATTGTATCCTTAACTATCATGTGCAGGTGGAATTTAAACCCTAACATACCTGTACAATAGGCAAAGATGGAAACAGTTCTGAAGGAGATATTGGTTTGACAATCTCCTGAAACAAAAAAAACAAACAAAAACGCCACAGTTACAATGTATTAAACATGGGGGATAAAAAATTTAGGCCCAAACTGTACAGCTTCTAGATAGATGGGGTTACAAAATGGTAGTTTAGTCATGTACTGAAGGATCCTGTAATTCCCTAACTTGCTTCCTTCTTAGATCACTCATCTAGATGTATGCATAGTTATGAACTTATTACTAAGTACAAATAAAGAAAACAAGAATAAATATTGAAACAGAGCCCTACCTGTTTCTTTTCTTTGAAATCAATGACATGGTTAATAGCAACAGTTGA
This sequence comes from Platysternon megacephalum, assembly GCA_003942145.1. Taxonomy (NCBI): domain Eukaryota; kingdom Metazoa; phylum Chordata; order Testudines; family Platysternidae; genus Platysternon; species Platysternon megacephalum. Next base: position 5,889,265 of record QXTE01000101.1, read on the forward strand.
ATATCCCACTAGAAAAGGTAAACATATGGTAAGTTTTTTTTGTCCAATTTACTATTTAATAGAAATTAATCAGAATAGAGAGATTTAAGATTAGCAATTAAACTCCACACATCATTTACAAATCTGAAAGGTTTCTTTGTGTAATAATTTGAGATTTCTGAAAACAGAAAATCAGTAGGAAACATGATGCCTTAACATTAAAAATTCCCCCCCACCCTTTAAATACATGAAGAATTATGGTCCCAGTCCTGCAAACAATTATGCAAAATTATGCAAATGCTGAATTGTAAGAACACAAGTAATCCCATAAAGTCAATGGGACTACTTGCTCCTTAATGTTAGAGCACACGCACAAGTGCTTATAAGACCAGTGCCTGAAGGTATGTCTCTACCTACCCCCCAAAAAAACACCCCGCTGCAGAGAATCTCAGGGTATGTCTACACTACAATTAGACACCTACAGCTCACCTGTGCCAGCTGACTTGGGCCATGTCTACACTTACATGGCCGTGCTGCTGTAAGATTGCTCATGTAGGCGTGTTATGCTGACAGAAGAGAGCTCTCCCGTCTACATCATAAAACAAGGTCAATGAGTGGTGGTACCTATGTCAGCTGGAGAGCGTCTCCGGCTGACATAGTGCTGTGGACACGAGTGCTTATGCTGGCAAAACTTATGTCACTCAGGTGGGTGTTTTTTTCACACCCCTAGGCGACAAAAGTTTTGCTGATGTAAGTGCTAGTGTAGACATGACCTTGGACTCATGGGGCTCAGGCTAAGGAGCTGTTTAATTGCAGTGTAGACATTGGGCTCAGGCTTCCTGAGTCCTGGGAGCCTCCCATCTCACAGGGTCCTAGGATCCAGCCTGAGCCTGAATGTCTACAACACCACAATTAAAGAGCTCTTTAGCCTGAGTCAGCTGGCAAAGGCCAGCCACATATTTTTAATTGTGTGGTGTAGACATACAATCAGAGCCCAGGTCAACTGACTCAGGCCCCTGCTGCAGGGCTAAAAAATAGCAGTGTAAACATTCAGGCTCCGTGGGCTCTGAAACCCAGTGAGACCCTCCCCCTCACTGGGGCTCCAGCCTGAGCTGGGAAAGCTACATAGCAAAAAGTCCTGACTACCAGGGTGGATAGTATTAGAGTGATGTTTTACTAGCAGTAGTGCACATCTGCCGCGATAGAAAGGGAACACATACACTGGCTTATCCATTGGACCTATCATAATAGTTAGCCATGTTATCTTTCCAGCCTCAATACACAGGAGAGTTAAAATGTATTGCATGATGTGATGCAAACAGAGGGACTTAAAACTGGCCAGTAAAACTTATTTTGTTAAGAATGCCCCACGATGCAGTTTGTTTGCTAAACACAGCATTACCAACGGTGCTAGGACAAACACGGACACACACACAAAAAATGCAGCATGAGGTTGGCTTCCAAATTAGGAGATTTAACCCCCCCCCCTCCCTCCTCACATTTAGTTTCAGTCTGGGGCTCTAGTCGAAAGGGAGACTGGAAAACCATGTTCTCTGAGTCTAGAGCTGGTCTCTGCAGTGCAGAGAGCACAGGTGGATGGGACAGTTTCAAACGAGCGCCCCAGGCTCTGGGAACCAGGCTGAGTTGGCAGGACGATTCCGCACCCACTTCCCGAGACAGTCACTGCGCTCAGTGAGGCTGGTGCTACCAGCACAAAGGCCACAGCAGCACTCTCCGCACCCCGGCTCCACCCCGCAGGGCGGGGCCAAGAGCCCAGTGCCTAGGGAAGGGGGCATCCCTCGCACGCACGCTGCCGCCGGAGAGCGCCCAGCAAGTCCGGCTCTTGCAGCAGGAGTCAGAACTGCCCCCGTGGGCTCAGAGGTGCTCGGTGCTACCCACCCCGAGCCCCGCACCGCCCAGGGCCTGACAGGCGGGAGAGCTGCGCGGACCCCGCCCAGCGCCCCGGGAGAGGCAGGGCGGCCGCTACTCACGGTGCGCGGCGGCCTCTAGCAAACTCTGCAGCGACTTCCTCTCCGGCGCGCCCGGGACGTTCAGATCCGCAAACACAGCAGCCATGCTGCAACCACGTGGCACCAGCCGCCTAGGAGCTGCAGCACTGCGCGTGCGCCTCAGGCCCGGCTCCGCCCAAGGCATGCTGGGAGTTGTAGTTTGGTGGCGGCACCCTGCCAGCCTCCCGCGCGGTTGTGCTGCTGTGGCGGTGCATCCGCTCCCCCTTCCGCGCCCAGCCAGCAGCCAGCCTCCCTCCCAGCAGCGCATGACGAGTGACACTGAGCGCAAGGCCCCGCGCGCGGTGCCCACGGCGGCCACCTCGGCCCCCGGACTCTCCCGGCTGTACCCAGGGCAGGTTTCCCTCAGTGCAAACGCCGGGTCCGCTCCCGCAGAGCGCCGCACTGTCTGCGAGCCCTGCTCGGCGCGCATCTCATGCGCACAGCGCTTACCACCCTGGGCCAGGGGCTGTCAGCCTCCCGGAACGGCCCCCGCCAGGAGAGCAGAGCCCGTGTGAGCAACAGGGAGAACGTGCGGCAAAATGTCTCAAGTGGAGACAGCATCCGCCGCAGGCACCAGCGTCGGAGGCCAAGGGCAGCTTTCTGTGGGCAAGGGACAGCGCCTACGTTAATGCTGCTTCCTGCCCCTACCTAGGGATTCCTTCCCTGGTCGATCCCTGGGTTCGGGATGCTGAACCCCCAGTGCCTCAACTGCAGAGGCACATTTCAAAGAAGCTCAGAAAGGTGAATCTCTGAGTTTGTGAACCCCTCAAGCCCCCTCCATGGATGTCTCCCCAGGAGGGGATAACCTGGCTCTTAGCTACACTGTAGCTCGGTATATAAATATCTTGTGGAGGTGGTAGGCTCCTTGTTTGCTGGAGAGAACAGCACTGTAGCCACTAGATGGAGCAGCTATATTAAACTGAATGATTATACACTGCTCTACAGCCAAAATGCTTCTGAAATAAATGTAGTCAAACTTTACTAATTCTGGGTCACTGAGAACGAAAATGATGCTTAAAATTGTTGATTGGCTCTAGTTTTCAAGATATGCTATTGGGTCAGTATATACGACCCTTGACTTGGGAATGGCGGAGGATAAGTGAGTTATAAAGGGAAGGGATCTCAATTTAAACCAGAAATGACTAAAATACATCTTTGACTGGATCTATGAATAAATCTATGACTGGGTTTGGACAGTACTTGCTTTTTAGGCAAAACAATGAATGATGCAATCTGAAGCTGGTATTGCGTCATACAGGATATGAATTGCATCATGTTATTCCTAGAAGTCATGGATAATGCAATCATAACGAAGCTTACATCACTCTGCTGAACAAATTGCCCTATATCAGCTCTAGAAAACATACAGTGTCGTGCTCTCTTATTTGTCAGTGTTTGATTTTGCAAAGGGACACATTTCTGTTTAGCCAAAGTGAGCAGAGATGCCTCGTACTTGTGTGAACAGTGCAGATAACTTNGGGGGGGGGGGGGGGGCTAGATGGTCATGTAGGTACCTAGATTAATAGGCAACTAGTTAACTACACATTTTCAACACAAAAGAGTCAGGGTTGCATTTAGTTTAAGTTTTGGGTGCAATAATTATTTTATTTGTACCAGTTAATGCATCTCTAATTATAACTGCCTAGATATACTGCTCTTTCCAATACCAGTGCTTTAGTTCTCTTATTACTTAATCTTAAAGGCTCCTTCCTGGGTTATCCTAAATGTATCTGTTGCAATTATCACTCATTCAGTACAACCTATCGCTGTTGTAACTATCAACATCGATTATACAAACAATGGGAGAGAGTGAGTGAGCCAGCAACCTTAGACTGAGCCAGCATTTCTTCTTCTCAGGGTCTTTGGGGACTGCTATGGTGAAAATATGCATCTTACAGCTGGAATGGAAAACATCAATACTGGGACACTTTTTTATTTCCTTTATGAGAAAATACCAGAGCCTAGGGATGGCTGTAGAGAAGCCTTTATTTCCTGCTACCACAGGCTTATATCTGGACTTAAGATGGATGGAATTTGGTATTTGGGTGTCAAGAGTTAGTTATGAGTCCAGCATGACCCAAAAGCTGCAGTTTCTTAACTGCTAGGGGAAAATGATGGTGTCAGTCAAGGAGAAGGTGAGGTGATCTCCAGCCCTTGAAGAATCCCTTCTCTCAACTAGCACCTCTTAGGTCTTTCCTTGGTTCAGGCTGAGCCAACTATCCTTTTTCCAGGTGCCAGACTCCTTGATACACTGGAATAAATAGCACCGTTGCACTGAATGAAAAAGAAACGGATTTATGTGTCATTGGCAATATTTCTTGCACTGCAGCCTGTGTCAGTTTTACAATGTCCTGAAATGGTAATACACAGGTGTTAAATAGGAGCAGCAATAACAAGGAATTCATGTATCACAACTGTTGGAGAGGGGAAGCAGCTGCCCATCATGACTCTAAAAGGAATAAGAATAGCCAGCTTAGTGCCATTTTGTTGACTCCTGCCACAAGAAGTAGCTGAATCAACATTACTTCATGTTTGACAATTTTGAAGGTGGATGACAGATGAGAGAGTATCAATATCATAGTTTGCTTCTGTATGTTGCCATAAGATGTCTGTCCAACAGTACAGCCAGTGCTATTGCTGTGCCAATCAGATGCAGTCCTGAAAGATGTTTTAAGGAATTTCCTTTGACATAGCTGAACATGGAAGAGCTGTAGGTATTATTTCAGGTTTTCTTGAGCTAAGTTTAGGGCTGAATTTGGTTTAGTTTTTCTTCTTGCATTTGTGAAGAATTCAAGACTTGTTTTTTAATTATTGAGTATTCATATTGTGGTAATGCCCAGAGGCCCGTCAGGATCTGGGCCCTATTGTGCTAGGTGCTATACAATAATGCATAAAGACAGTCCTTACCCTGAGACACTTACATACAATGTAAAGCCCTGATCAGGTAAACTGATCTGTATTTGTAGCCCCACTGACTTTAACGGGGCTCTGCTCTCTGGAGCAACTTGCAGGGTCAGGGCCATAAACCATGGCCCAGATCCTCAGAGGTATTTAGGTGCCTAACTTCTATTGATTTTAACTGGCTCTGTGTGGAGCCTCATTTTGCCTATGCCTCTGGATGGAGCCTCATTTTGTATGTTGCTTAGGCCTTGATCCTACAACTGCTTTTGTTTGGACAGACCCCAGTCTCTATTAAAACACTTGTGTTCCAGCACTGTTAACCAAAAACCTCTAATGTGTCCTGCTTCCACCCTTACCGACCCTAAATCCCTCCTGGTAAAGCCACATTTCCCTTCAGCTAAATTAGTTTTTGTGATCTCAATACTGAGCATAGTTTGGGCCAGATGGTGCATTTGTCTGGGACTCTCCATGCAGATTCCGAGGGTGCTCACATCCAGCCACGTACCCTGAATTGTGCTGGTGCACTTTCAACAGACAGCTCATAGCAGCTAATTTGAGACTCTTTTGCCATAGCTCTGAGTTTAACCCTTCTGGCAGAGCATTTCTTATTAAGTACTCCTATCTCAGTAATTCACTAATTTCATGCTCCTGTTCACCATAGCAGTGCCCTTGCTTGTTTTTGTTGGTGCAGGATGTATTTTTCATGGTAGTAGAACTTGTCTCCCAGAGACATAGCAACTTCACTATAAGTTTTGCCTTCTCTTGTTTTCAGGTGAGATGCCTCCATAACAGTTTCCGGGTAACTGCACCTGTGTTCTCCCATCCTCACTCTGTAGTTTACTTCAGGGGTTCCCAGTCAAGTCTCGGAGTTCCCAGTCAAGTCTCAGGTCTCTTATCTGTCCTGGGCAGGAACCCTAGTCCCACTCCCTTCTGACCAGATGGTTTTAAGGCTGCACTGCTTTGTGCCTTACACTGTGATATTCCCAGCAAACCAGTCTGTCTAAAGCAGGGGTAGGCAACCTATGGCACGCGTGCCAACNCCTTAAATTAGAGTGAATAAATGAAGACTCGACACACCACTTCTGAAAGGTTGCCGACCCCTGGTCTAAAGGCTACCACCTGTGCTTGGCTTTCTCTCCAAGGGCTATGACCAGTGTATTGCAGCAGTCACAAGTTACCTCATAGCTCTTTCTAAGCAAGCCAGGGTGGATAAAAATCAATGATTAAAAAAAAATTTGATTTTTTAAATTTAAATCAGATTTTTTTTTATAAAATGCGTTTTGAGGAAAAAACCTATCTAAAGATAGATACATTATAGCTCAAAGATATCTCATCGTGGAATAGGGATTATAAATTCTAATTCTATAGTATGAGACAATATATTCATGCAATGTTTAAGAAATGTTTTGTAAATGAGTTCCAATAGTTCATGGATTAGGGACCCAATCTAATGGGGTTCCAGGGGCTTCTGAATAGATTATTTAGGTTAATCTTTCTATCTACCCAATGGGACTCAGTGCTCAGTCTAGAACAGGGGTCAGCAACCTATGGCATGCAAGATGATTTTGAGTGGCACTCACACTGCCCGGGTCCTGGCCACCAGTCCTGGGGGCTCTGCTGCCATCCTGGTGTCCTGGACGCCGGCCCCCTGCCACCCGGGGTCCTGTCCGTTGGCCCCACTCAGCCCGCTGCCGGCCCTGTGTCCTGGCCACCGGTCCCAGGAGCTCTGCTGCTGGCCTGGGGTCCTACCGCCAGCCCCCTGCCACCCTGGGTCCCGTCCGCTGGCCTCGCTCAGCCCGCTGCCGGCCCCGAGTACCAGCCACTGGTCCCGGGGGCTCTGCTGCCATCCTGGGGTCCCGGCCACCGGCCCGGGGCTCTGCTCCTGGCCTTGGCCTGGGGCTCTGCAGCCGCCCCCAGCTGTGGCCCACTGACCCCAGCCTGGGGCAGTGAGGGGTGCAGACAGAGGCAAGAGGGGGCGCAGCTTAGCACCCCACCTTAAAAATTGTTCCAGTGCCACTGTACTGGGATATTTTTAAGTCCTGATTTGCTGCTTACATCACTATCACGTCACGTGGAACAGTGCATTGCGTTTGATGTTGTGCGTAAGTTGAGGGGTACATTTGACAAAAGCAAAGTTAGATGTCCGTTCATTTCAGTCTTCTTGGACAGACACATTTGGATTTATTCAAAAGAAGGACCATGCTGTTTGTCCTTTCTGTTGTGAAAATGTTGTTTGTCGCACATCAAGTGTTCGACATTTTCAAACGAAGCACGAGAAAACCTTTCTTGATGAAGCAGACAAGATTGAATTGATCAAAAAGGCAGTAGCAAGATATGAGAAGCAAAGCAGTGATTTTAAATGCTTAAGTGTAAGTAAAAATCAAGCCACAGAAGGAAGTTACAAGATTGCACAGTGCAGTGCAAAAAACGGAAAGCCGTTTACAGTTGGGGAATATATAAAAGAATTTTTTCTCAGAAATTCGGAGGTTTTGTTCAACGATTTGCCAATAAAGATGCATATCTAAAATAAAAGAACTGCTTGTCTCTGCCAGAACAGTTGAGAGACGTGTAAGCGAAATGGCAGAAAACATTAACAAAAAGCAGACGACTGCATTAAAAGACACAGCAGTGTTTAGCGTTGCAGTTGATAACAGTGTGGATATAAACGATGTTCCACGTTTGGCAGTTGTTGCAAGATATTGTGCTTCCGATTAAATCCAAGAGGAACTTTGTTGCCTAAAACCCCTGCATGGCACTACAAAGGGGAAAGATATAGCAGAAACTTTTGTAAACCATTTTGAAGAATGAGGAGTTGACATCAGAAAAATATTTTGTATGACAACAGATGGTTCTTCTGCCATGGTCGGAAAACAGAAGGGAGTGTAAAGTTACTTGAAGATTAGATTGGCCGCCCGACAGTCAAATTTCACTGTATCATCCATCAAGAAAACCTGTGTGCTAAAATTTCTAATTCAGAGCTTAATAATGTGATGAATACAGTGGTGCAAATGGTAAATGTCCTTGTTGCTCTATCTGCTTTGAATCACAGACAGTTTCAAGCACTGCTAGAAGAGATGGACAGTGCGTATAATTCTACTTCACAGCAACATTTGGTGGCTAAGTCGTGGCAAGGTTTTGGTGCGCTTTGTAAACTGTTCTGATGCAATCAAGGCCTTTTTGTCGGAAAAAGGACAAAACTACCCCGAACTGGATGATGACAAATGGCTGTGTAAGCTCATGTTTCTAACACCGCTCACCTAAACGAACTCAACCTCCATCTCCAGGGTGCAGGGCAATCGGTTCTGGATCTTTATGAAACCTGGAAGGCATTTGTTGTAAAACTAGCAGTTTTTTCTCAGGATATTCGAACTTCGACTTTCCGCTACTTCCAACACATACTTCCAACACATAAAAGAGCTATCAACACGTTGCAATGTCAGTGTTGATGAGATTGGAATGTACATGCAAGAACTGGAATCAGAATTTTCTGACAGATTTCAAGATTTCCAGCGATTTGGCCCAATGCTTTCTTTTCTAATTAAACCTGAAAAGTTCAACGGAAGCGACTTGGATTTGTCTGTATTTCAGTGGATGGGTGTTGAAGATTTTGAAATGCAGCTCATTCCGTTAAAAAGCTCAGAATTGTGGGCATCGAAGTTTGGAGATCTGCGGAGTGCACTTGAAGCTACCGAGAGAGATCATGGGGGCTCTATTCTGACCTGCTGGACATCCCTGCCAGTGAAATGTAACTGTTTGAAGAAAATTGCGTTTTCAATGCTTTCAGCATTTGGATCCACATACCTGTGTGAACAGATATTTTCACACATGAAATCTGTCCTCTGTCCTTCTTGGAGCCGGTTAAGAACTGATCACTCAGAAGTCTGTGTGCAGCTTAAAGAATCCAAATACGTGCCAGACATTGGAAAACTCAGCAAGGAAAAGCAAGGGCAAGGATCACACTAAACTGATATGATATGCACTTAAATTTAATTTTAAATGAAGCTTCTTAAACATTTTAAAAACCTTATTTACTTTACATACAACAATAGTTTAATTATATATTATAGAGAAAGACCTTCTAAAAAGGTTTAAATGTATTACTGGCATGCAAAACCTTAAATTAGAGTGAATAAATGAAGACTTGGCACACAACTTCTGAAAGGTTGCCAACCCCGGTCTAGAAGATACCATCACAGATGCTTAGTTTTGCAGTTCTCAAACTGTGGATTTGTGTCGCCAGAGATAACATGCTTGTTAACAGCAAAAATGTTTTTAAATAAATTAATATATAGAGGTGAGAAATAACGACCTCAACCCTATTGTCCCTCTGCAAAATTGTGTACACAGAGTCAATCCCTTACCTCTAAAAGTTCAAAGTTTCAAAAAGTTCAATGAATAGAAGATTGTTGGGGGCGGAATTGATCTGGACAAGGAGAAGAAGTCTGGAGATAAATGTGAGAAGGGGGGGACAGGCAGTAGAAACAAAAGTGAAACTGTTTGAGCATCATATTCCAGAAGTCTTGAGGTCTTTTTGAGTATAGCCTTCATTGATTTGAGATCTACCATACCTTTCTCTCACTAGAAGGGAAAACCTATAATGGCAGCAGGCCATAAAAGAGACCCAGTTTGGGAATATTTTAATGAAGTTCCTCTACCTGTGGGTAAGACAGGCATGCATACAAAATGCAAACAGTGCAACAGAGAAATGCAAGGCCTGGTTGCCCGAGTGAAACAACATAATGAGAAGTGTTCCTTCTCAGGAAGAAGCTGCATTGAAGATGATAAAAGGAACATGTCTGAACATGCAGGATCTTCAGGTTGGTAAACTTTTTTATTTCATACTTCTTACTTAAGGACTGCCTGTCTTCCTTCTGGACTATTCGTGAATTCTCATGTTTGAGCAAAAAATATAGTTGTTACTCTATGGTACTATCATTTTAGATGCAGTTGTAATAAAAAATAAATAGCTGAAATAGGCAGATCTTCCTTTTACAATTTCACCTTTAAAGTAGTACTGAGTGTCAGTGAATGCAATGAATAATACTAAATGAGCAGTATGGTAAAAAGAATTAAATAACTGCATTGACTTACTTTGTTTAGGAGAATCCATCCTCAACATACAGGATTCTGAAGACTATCCACCTTCAAGATCACCACCATTTTCTATAGTTTGAGTTATCTGCCAATGATAGTGTTTCATTCACATCATGTATGTCACATAGCCACAGTATATCACCTGTAGCAAAAAAAAAAAAAATCTCCATCATCCAGAAACAACTATAGATAAGTTTGTGATAAGAACCAGCAGATTACAAAAAGAGGTAATTGATGAAAAAATTGCCCGGTTTGTTTATGCAACAAACTCCTTTCCGTATGTTTGAGAACCCACACTTCATTAACATGGTTCAGTCATTAAGACAGTCCACCCAACAGAGCAGATGTCACAGGCAAATTGCTGGATAAAGTGTATGAAAGAGAAATTGAGCAGTGTGCAAAAGGTCTAGAGGGTGAAATTGTTAACTAGAGTCTTGATGGGTGGAGCAATGTCCACAATGATCCTGTTGTATGTGCTTGTGTGACAACAGAAGAAGGGAATGTCTTCCTTACAGAATCAATTGATACATCAGGAAATGCACGCATAGCAGAATACTTACAAGAAGTAGCAGTAAAAGCTATAAAAAACTGAAAAAAAATTCAAATGTCTAGTACGCAGCTTGGTCACAGACAATGCTGCAAATGTATCCAAGATGAGAATAAATTTAGAAGAGAGTCCCATATGGTTGAAGTGCTCATTTGATGCACCTCCTAGCCAAAGACTTCAGAGTTCCAGAAATAAAGGCTAATGTTGTTGAAATTGCAAAATACTTCCGTAACAACCACTTTGCAGCAGCTGCTCTGAAAAAAGTGGGAGGAACCAAGCTAACTCTCCTGCAAGATGTGTGATGGAACTCAGTAGTGGACTGTTTTGAGCACTATATCAAGAACTGACCTAATCTGATGACAGTTTGTGAACAAAATCGTTAAAAATTAGATGGCGCTGTCAAAGCCAAAGTTCTCAACATTGGACTTAAGAGAAATGTTGAACACATGCTGAGTACCCTGGAGCCTATTTCTGTAGCCTTAAACAAAACGCCTGGAAATAGCTGTTTTATTGCTGACGCTGTTGAAATTTGGAAGGAACTGAGTGAGATCTTAAAAAGAGAAATATGCAATGACAGAGTTAAATTACAAGCATTAAAAAAAACATATGGGACAAGCACTATCTCCAGCTCATTTTCTTGCAAATATTCTCAATACTCGGTACCAGGGTCAAACTTTAACTGCTGAAGAAGAGGAGTTGGCTATGACATGGACATCCAGCAACCATCCCTCCATAATGCCAACTATAATAAACTTCAGAGCTAAACATAAATATATGTTTGCTGATGAAGTTTTAAAGAAAGTCACACCAGTGAACTGGTGGAAGTCACTTAAGCACTTGGATTCAGAGACTGTTGAAGTGATAATCTCACTTTTAACAGCAGTAGCTTCTTCTGCCGGTGTAGAAAGAATATTTTCTTCCTTTGGATGAATTCATTCTAAATTGAGAAATCGTTTGGGACCTGAAAAAGCAGGAAAGCTTGTTTTTCTTTTCCAGATTATGAACAAAAACGAAAATGAAGGTGAAGATGACTGAGTTAGCTGCAGAAGCCAATATTTTAAGTTCCTCATGTTGACCTGGCTGACATAGTCAATGTAATGTTTGTGGGGTTTTTTAAATTTCATTTAACTATTTGAACAACTTTAACAAAAACAAACTTGATTTTTAAAAACTTTAATGTTTAACTACATTCAAAAATTCATATGCTTGTTTTGTTAAAATACTATATGTTTTCTGTTGAAGAAAAAAATCCAGAATACATAACTTGTTGTTGTTTTAGTTGAATAAAACAATTTAAATGTCTGTCTGGTGATGTTCTCCTCCTAATACAGCACAACAAGAAAATCCTCCAAATATTAATGATTAACCTGTTGAATTGGAGATAGTTCACCTCCCAATGACTTCATAAATATCAGCTTCAGTTACCGTTGGTAAATGAAATAATCAAACAATCATTCATTTTCTGATATAGCTGTAAAACTAATTTGAAAAGTTTTCAAAATAAATCACTTAAAAAAGGTATAGTGTGTACCTTCTAAAAATGAAACCTACATCTATCTCTGAGTTGTGAAGAATATGTATTAAGGTTATAACAACCAACAAGAATGCACTTTTATGTAGAAATACATGATTAAATCGAGTCTTCCTGACTAGTGATTTAAATCAAATCCATCCTGAAGCAAACCCATTTATTCTTAAGGTAAAAGTATTACGGAGAAAACATCTGAAAACAATAAACAGATTTAAACATACATTAAAGATACCAGGAGTCACCTATCATTCTTAGGGGGCCCTAGTAGGCCAAAGACTTTCCAACCCTTCCACAATGGGTGGGGCCCCTCTAGGACAGAAGGTCCTGTCCATTTGCTGGAGTAGAAAAGATCTTGTGACAATTCAGGCTCATCCTTTTATACCAAAAGACCTTTCTTTATCTCCTAGTCTCTAGAAAACCCAGCTTGAACCAGCTGTTTAGTTTGTGATTGACTTTAATAACCCCTCTCCCCGACAGACACATTATTTTTAGTTCCTGGAGGACCTGTGGTTACCCTCTTCCTGGAGAAAAACACAATCATACTCATATATAAACCGTTCATAAATTAAATACAATGGCCCCCAAAGATACTGCCTGAGGATGCGATATCTGTCACAGCTGTGCTGCCTGCTGCAGTCAGTATATGGAATGTAGTCATTAAAAAAGTGAAAAATTCATTTCACATTTGTTTAAGTTGTGCAGATGCTAACATTTATTTTGAGAAGAAGAAAAGAAACACCAAAGAAATGAATGTTTACCACTCTGTTTTACTACCACAAAGTGGTGGTGATTTATTTTCACAAAGCCAAGGAAAGGCAGTAAAGAAAATTGCAGCTGCAACATCTTTGCTACAAGTCAAACAGAAACACGATGTGCTAAATACCACATGCTGGGAATAGAAATCCAGGTTCAAATAATAGTTAGCTTCAGAATGTAATTCAGATAGTGGTAAAATATGTTCAACATGTTGACAACATATCCTCCACAGGCTGGAGGGACATTTACCTATATCTTATTTATTATTCCCAGCACGCGAATGCTCAGAGCAGCAATAACTTACCAGACCTTTATGGGCACCAACGGAAAGGAGATGCTGATTTTCAAAGGAAAGAATAAAGAAAGAGAGAAAAGAATAGGTAAACAAACATGATATGAAGATGGACAGAATGGATCAGACATGGAAGGAAAGGAAAAAAGGGATAAAGAAATAGAAGGGAAAAAGCAAGAAAAATTTTCTGTTAATCGTACTTCTTAATTTTTTTGTACATTCCTGACACCATCCTGTATTTAAGTTTGGGGGGGGAAAAGGGGGATGGTGGTTATTTTGTGCATTTTTGTCAATTTGGTTGCCCCTTTGCTTCAAGTGGTTAGCCAGTATTCAGAGCCTTATTGGGTTGTTTCCATTAGAAGGAGAAATTGATGATATGCATCAAGTATTTCTTTGGTGCAAATCTGTTTATTTACAAAGAACAGCTGTCAGTTTCCTTGCTCACAAATTCCAAACCTGCCTTTTCAGCCAGTCCTGTGCCCCAAGGACCTCTGTTCGCTGTCAGGGCCACTCATACCCTGAGTCTCCAGCTTTCTGCCTCTCAGATATCGTCACTTGCAGCTGCAATTAGTTAGTCCCTCAGCCTCTGCATTGCAATCGTTCCCAGGAAACTTCTTGGACGATGTGGCTTCACTATGCTCAGGTTTTTCCATGTGGCCCAATGCCTTGGGTGGTAGCGTCCTATTGTTTCTAGTTATCTCACTCCATAAAGGGATTTAATTGCTTCTTCCACTTAGCCTGAAAAAAGGGTGGTTAGCCTACCCATCAGCTTTAATTAGGTATGTGATTGTCTATTGATTAAAGAGTCTCTTGATGGCAGCCATTAACATCTTCCATCATAACAATATTAATCCTGCTGGCTCCTCTGTATTCTTTAGTTGTCAAGTAAATGCAGAAAAAAACAACAGCTTTGATTCTCATTGGATGGAGTGGAGAGTAGGGGGCCACATAGGGTGACCAGATGAGAGACGTGAAATATCGGGACGGGGGGGCGTGCCGGCAGAGCAAAAAAAAACAACCCAAAAAAACCCAAGAGCCGGCGGCGGAGGAAAAAACAAAAACAAAAGCAAAAAAACAAAACACCAAGAGCCGCTGGAGCATAGGAAAAATTGGTGGGGGTTCAGCACCCACCGGCAGCTCCATGCCCCGCCCCCCACACCAGCTCGCCTCCGCTCCGCCTCCTGTTGGGTCCTGCTTCTCCCCCCGCCCCCTCCAGCACTTGCGCCGCCATACAGCTGATTAGCTCAAGCCTGGGAGGGATGGGGGAGGAGGAGGAATGCGCGTGCTTGGGGAAGAGGTGGGGCCAGGGCGGGAATTTGGGGAGGGATCCAATGGGGGAGGGAGGGGATGGAGCCCCCTCCGCCTGGCACAATATCGGGACAATTCGCTTCCCGACCAAACATCGGTCGGGACGCGGGACAAACAAGTAAATATTGGGACAGTCCCGATAAAATCGGGACGTCTGGTCACCCTAGGGCCACAGGGAGCCAGGGTTGGCTGCCTGATTCATAGACGCCCAACCCTGGCACAAGACAGGGCAGCAACATACATTGTTGGTGTAAGATCCTCAGGGACCTTACACCAGTGGAGGATCAGCAGAACTCTGTCCCATCATGTCCCTTTCCATCTATCTCCTGCACCTGACATACCCCTTCCTTCTTTTTACACTGGGGGTCAGGGCAGCTAGTGCAGAGGCAATGGAATCCCCTCTAGTGACTTTCCACTGGCAGAGAGTTCCTCTTTCCTCCACATTTTATTGTCTTTAACTTATTTAATTCCTTCAGATCTCAGTATCATAATCATCTAGTTGAGTCAGGCCTGGCACTACTGAGGGGAAAAGGGGACATTGCCGCCCCCCCCCCCTGATCTTCAAGGGGCCCCACAGCTATTGTCAGAAAGGCCAAAATGTGTGCAGTTATCCAATGTTAAGCAGCAGAACAGCAGCAGATTGGAGAGGCTTCATCCCTTATATATAAGCCCCTTTGTTTTCAGTTTAAACCAATTTTTACTGAAAAAATCCTGGTTTTTACAAGAAGTATTAATTTTTTTCTGATTTTCACCCTACTTTTGTATCATTCAAATATATAAAAAATTACTTGTTAGGAAAATACAATACATTGCATGAGATAAATGTATTACAATAATACATTAGTCTGTGTGCATATGCAAAGCTGCCTGTTGAAGTAAGGCTTAGCCTATTAGTCTAGTGTATTAGTCTAGAAGATACACACAAACAGGCACACATGCAAGCTCTGAAGTGCATGTGCATCTGAACGTACTGATGAATCTCACGCCCATCACGTACACATTTCAAGTGGTTAGCAGATAATGGTTTAAAGATCTGACACACTAAAATGGGAAGAAAACAAAAATCTGTACCAGAATACATTTCAGAACACAAGGAAGTATTCAAAAGTTCTAAAAAGACCCCGTATGAAAGGCGACTTGAGGAGCTCGGATTGTTTTCCTTAAACAAAAGAAGGTTGAGGGGAGATATGATTGCTCTCTTTAAATATATCAGAGGGATCAATATCGGGGAGGGAGAGGAATTATTTCGGCTCAGTGCTAATGTGGATACGAGAACAAATGGATATAAATTGGCAGTTGGGAAGTTTAGGCTTGAAATTAGGCGAAGGTTTCTGACCGTCAGAGGAGTGAAATACTGGAATGGCCTGCCGGGGGACATAGTGGGGGCGAAAGACCTCTCCGGCTTTAAGACTAAGCTTGATAAGTTTATGGAAGGGATGATCTGATAGGATAACTTGATTTACCCAATAGGTCAATAATGTGCCGCCTGGGAGTTAGTACCGATTTTAAATGTTGGGATATTGGGAGTCTTTTCCTAAGTGTCAGGATAGAGAATATTGGCCACATGCTCGGGGTTCAGCTGATCGCCATATTTGGGGTCGGGAAGGAATTTTCCTCCGGGGTAGATTGGCAGAGGCCCTGGAGGTTTTTCGCCTTCCTCCGAGCATGGGGCAGGGGTTGTTTGCTAGAGGATTATCTGCTGCTTGAAGTCACCAAATCAGGATTTGGGGACTTCAACAGCTGAGTCAAGGGTGAGAATTATTTCGGGGTGGGTGGGTCAACTTTTGTGGCCTGCATCATGCAGGAGGTCAGACTAGATGATCATAATGGTCCCTTCTGATCTCAAGTTCTATGATTCTATGATTCTATGATTCTATGATTCAAAATGGAAGAAAAGGATGAAGTTGGGTAAATGTGCTGCAAATGGTGTTGCCCAATTATTAAATGTAAATATTTATAGGCTAATAGTTTTAAGTCTACAACAGTAAATGTTTATTCAAATTAAAAGTTTTATTTGGGGATTAGAGAGATATTGTTTTCTTAAACTCAGAGGTAGCATTGTGTTTGGAGTTCTGTTTTAGTTCTGCAGCAAACCATATTGAATTCCATTAATCAAAGCATTAATCTGCTGAATACTTCCCCCCACCCCATCCTTCTGTCCACCAAAATAAACACTGATATTTACCCAGAAAAATTATAAATAGTTTTTCCCACTGATTTTCACCTGTTTTTGTTGTAGCAATAAATACTGATAAATTTCTGGGAAAAATAAAATAAAATAAAAACTCAAAACCAAAGGCCCTATTTATATATTATAAATCACACCAAAATACTGACACCGTAGCCAAATTTTACTTTTTAAACCCAAGATTTTCCAGGAGTCTAACTAGTCCCTGGACTCCTGGAAGGTTAGTTGTTTTTTAAATAGTGACATCCAAGGCCCCAACATACCCACTTGCACCTCCCAATAATGGGACCCTAGAACTGGCCCTGAGGTCAGTCAAAACAGTGAGAAACTTCCTTTTACAATGTAGAATCACACCACTGACTACTAAACTCTTGCTGGATAAGCAGCCTGCAAGAACTTAACTCTTCTCTGGGTGCAACTGACCCCTGTACAGAGGGCCACCACAGCTGGGGTGCACAGAATCACTGCTGCTGCCTTGTATTTGAATGGATCCATCACTAGGCTGGGCCCATCCACAGCCCACATTTCAGGAGAGAAAGAAACAGCTATGACAGTGGTTTCAACCCCTTGGGGGTCCACAGACTATGTCTACGATATCCAAAGGGGGTCATTCAAAATGTTTAGGGGTCTGCAAATGCACTACTGCACGAGGCCATCGCCAGCTATTTAGTGAAGATAAATGGAGCAGGAATTCATTCAGACTCTGGTCAAATGAATCAGCCTTCAAGCAAATTAGGAAAGAAAGGCTAGCAATGGATAGAGTTCCTATGAGGCGCAGACACCGGCAAGCTCAAATTCAGGGATAAATCTGCTGCAAGAGACGTTGCTAATGATATTTCTTGTTAGCTTCTCAGGTTAACTTTGATCTTCACCCCACAATGCGCATCCCACAGAAATCTCAGCCCTCAGAGTACAGGACAGCTGCCCTCCCAACACGCCTGTGTCCTGCTATTTCAAATAAACGAGCTCCTTAAGCTTCTTCTTCCTTCTGCGAAACTACGTGGGAGTGCAAAGCCTGGCTCTCCACATCCCCACGTCCTCCCGGGACTGTGATTTCAGAGGTCCCCTGGTCCCACACGGACCATACTAGTCTCAGCGCCAGTCTGCGGCTAGAGCTAGGATGCTGGCAGCTACTCATCCCAGCCTGCAGTCCTAAGGGCCCCCTCCTTTTTCTCCCACCCTCCCCTCGTCTCCTCCTACCCCCTTTCCTCGCCTTCTGGCCCCTTCCCCCGAGCAAGGGTGGCGGGGGACGGCGCAGAGGGGGGCATGCCCAGGACGGGTCCATAGCTGCCGGGGTCGCGGGCAGAGCTGTGGGCAGACCCCTGTGTGACCCTGCTCTGCTCCCGCCCCCGCAGCCTGGGCGCCCCCACTGCCGATCGACTCGACCCTCCCGCCCCAGTTCAGAGGGGCAGGCTACTGAAGCCCAGAGGCAGCTGCGAGCGGCTGCAGGCGGGCGGGGGGCGGAGCAGCCAGGGAGACTCAAAGTTCCCTCCCCGCCGCTCCCGCAGCAGGTAGCTGGGCTGGGCGGGGGCCGGCGCGGCGGTGGAGGCGGCAGCTGCGGGCGAAGAGCAGGCAGCCTCCCGGGTCAGGAGGGAGCAGCGGGCGCGGGCTCCCCGACGGGCAGCGCTCAGGGCACGCTGACCCCATGGCGAGATGCCCGCCCCCGCGGAGCGCGGCCAGCGGCGCGGAGCCGGCGAGCCCAGCGGGGCCTGGGGAAGTTGAGGCACCCGCCCCACCTCTCGTGGCAATGATCAGCTAACCGGGCTGAGGCGCTTCTCCCGCGGACTGTCGAGCCCCTGCCCGGGTCGCGGGGCGAGCCCCGGAGAGCTGGGGGCTGAGCGGGCTCGGGGACCCTCCCCAGGACCCAGCGTGTTGGGAGCCGGCGGCTTCATGGGCAGCACCCGTCAAGATGGTTATGGACATCAACAGCAGTCACGTGTCCGGCCACCTCCGAGCCTTCGCCCTGGAGGCTCCCCGCGAGCTGAGCAGCAGTGGGATGGTGGCTGGCTCCCTGCACCCCCGCTGGCTGAAGATCATCCAGGATGTCACCGCCAGCCCCAGCCCCGCTTCCAGCCTGGCGGCCGACAATGACACTCGCTGCGGGGAGCAGATCCTCAGCTACGGCAACATGGAGAAAGTTGTTATCGGGGCCATTCTCTCCCTCATCACTCTGCTGACCATCGCGGGCAATTGCCTGGTGGTGATCTCCGTGTGCTTTGTAAAGAAACTCCGGCAGCCCTCCAACTATCTCATTGTCTCCCTGGCTTTGGCCGATCTCTCGGTAGCGGTGGCCGTCATGCCCTTTGTCAGCGTAACGGACCTCATTGGAGGAGAGTGGATCTTTGGCCACGTTTTCTGTAATGTCTTCATTGCTATGGATGTGATGTGTTGCACTGCTTCCATTATGACTTTGTGTGTGATAAGTATTGACAGGTGAGTGCAAAAGCCGAGATGCCAACATCTCATGTGTACTTGTGCTGTGTGTCTCTTTCTCTCTTTGTCTGGAGCTGAAACAAGCAAACTGAGTGAATGCCCTCGTTTGAACGCTACAGTGGCTAGGAGAAAAATACAGAGTAGAAACAACCCAATCTTGCAAAATGACTCAAAGTTATTTACTTTGATAAGTTAGCAGAGAAGAATCTTGAATGCTGACTGCAGCTGGCAAATATGTTGTATGGCAATTCCACCAGGGGTCTCTTTTGCTTGCTTATTTTTCCTTGGGAAATAACAGATAGTCTCAGAGGAAAAATTGATGGCATTTTTAAAAAGAAAAAAATCAATTAAATCATAGACTAACCTATTTTACACCCACAGCCTATTGTTGCTAACATACACACAGGCAAATACATGTGAAAAATGAGGACACTAAAACGGGGAGAGGGTGTGTACTGACTGCAGGACAGCTTATTAGTAATTTGTTTCCAGTGTTTAAATCGAGTTTATGGGTTCGATTCACCCCGAAGCTGAGGGAGAGGAAGCTTCAGGGAGCCTGCTGTGACTCCCTGATTCTGCACTGGGCCAGCCCCACATAAGTTACAGCAGGCTATAGACTGTTGAAATTTATGCCTGTGGAGGATCGACACAGTAGGGCCAGTGCTCTGCCTCACCCCCACCAAACTCCCTCCCTCAGTATGCTGCCTGTGTGGGGCAGCAGCTGGCTCCATCAACTTTACACCAGCTGGGATTTCCTCTCCACCCAGTGGTTTTGCCAATGGCCATTTACAGCCCTTGTGCTACCTGAGTAGTGCAAAGGGGTTGGAGCAAAGGAGAGGATCTGGCCCGAAGATATTTCATAATTTTATTTAAACTATTGGGAATTTTGCTTCTATTGTCAACAAAAACATAGCAATTTGAAACCTTGAATTAAAAGCAAGTGGATTTTATTAATCCATATATGTCAGTAATAATTGCTAGCATGGACAGAGCCATAGGAACTGCCTTTTTGGAACAGAGAAGTGGTCCATTTATTTCTGTGTCCTGTCCAGGCCCGCCGACAGGGGGAGGCAAAGGGGGCAATTGGCCAGGGACCTGGGTGATTTAAAATGGCCCAGGAGACTCCTAGGTGCGTGCGACCGCTCCGGGGCTGGGCCCCACACTTTGAGGGGCCCTCTGGGCCGGCGCGGGGTTGGTCCTGGAGGTGATGGATTCATCACTTCCAGGCCCTGCCCCCCCTAAGGACAGTCCTGTCCCTGGGGTCTGGAATTCCTGTCGGTGGGCCTGGTCCCCAGGGCCGCCCAGAGGATTCAGGGGGCCTGGGGCAAAGCGGGGGAGCTGCGGCGTTTGTCCTCACCCGGTGGCGGTCCGGGTCTTCAGCGTCATTTTGACGGCTGGGGGCTCTTCAGTCGCTCCGCGTCTTCGGCAGCACTGAAGGGCCCCCCGCCACCGAAGACCCGGACTGCCGCCGGGCCAGAGCTTGCGGGGCCCGGGGCAAATTGCCCCACTTGCCCCCCCCCGGCAGCCCTGCCGGTCCTGTCTGACAGTGTACCAGCTGTTTCAGAGGAAAGTGCAAGAATCCTGCAATAGACATGTATGGATAACCTGCCCTCAGGAAAGTTTTCCTCTTGACCTCCAACAATCAGAGGTTGTCTTATGACCTGAAGCATGAAGGTTTATATCCCATTCAAAACTCGTTTATTAATATTTGCTGTTAGCACAATTGTAACTCTGTATTGACCAATCCTTAGTAGAATCCTCCTAAGCTCTTGAATTCAATTATATCTTGTAGAAATGAGTTCCACATACTAATTTAATGTTGAACAAAAAAGTATTTCCTTTCATCATTTTTAAATTTGCCACCTTTAAATTTAATTATTGTGTTATGAGAATGGGTGAACAGCAGTGGCTGACTTACTTCCCCCCCCCCCTTTTTTTTTTTAAATATTCATTGGTTTGTATACCCTTTTATCCATTTCTGTGGCAGAGTCCCAATTTTTAAGTTTTTTCATCACTATAATCATTCTTGTTGCCTATCTCTGAACCTCACATGCCAAGTAAGGCTGTACCATTGATGTACATAATTGCATTGTGATATTTTCAGTATTATTCTTTATCCTGTTTCTTATACATCCTAACATTTTTGTTTGCTATTTTTGGCCAGTGCTGGGCATTGGGCAGAGGTCTTAATTGAGCTGTCCACAAAGATACTCAGGTCTTTTTCCTGAGTTGTTATAGTTACCCTAGTGATAGTGTTATAGTTAAACCAATGATAGAAGTTATACACATGTATCAAGGAGATAATATATCCTTTTAAGATAGAATCTGGAACTAGAATTACAAAGTGATTGATTTTTAATGGACAAAAATAATGAAAATATTCTCTCATTTTTTACTTTGCTTATTCCTTGTTTTGTATATTACTGAACAAATACTTGTATTAAAGCAGGATCTTTTGATTCTTAAAGAGTTCATACTCTCCTGCTGCTTATTTCAAACTTAAAATAATAATTCTCTTTGAAGCCTGATGCCTTAACCTCTGTTTACTTCAAATCTGTTATACAACCATGAGTTGTGATGGTGTAAACTAAGGTTGATGTCAGGTAAGGAACAGCTGCAGATAAATCCTTAGTGAAATCTTACTAAATGTTTAGTAACAACTGAGAAAAGAGAAATAAAGAGATGAGCTAGAGGAGTAATTATTTTAATGGAGTTACACTGGCATAGAAATGGATTAACAGTGGTGAATCAGGTGCAGGTTTCTTCAAGGTAACCATGAGATATTAGCGACTTTTTGGAGATGTGAAGATGCATAGAATATTTTCAGCAACTATTAATGACCAACATTTTAATTTGAACAGCAAACTATCACCCAGATAGCACTGATCTCATGCTATCTCAGTTACAGTAGAATTACCCTTTTTCATTTGTGTAAGTAGAAAGCACTTCATTTTTGGGTGAGAGGTGCATATCACTGAGTAAAACTCTATGTGTAAGGTAGCAACTTGCAAATCACATGGTATGCATTATTTAAGTGAGTCAAAGAACTTTCACAAAGAACAATGGATTTGATGGAAGTGCCTGTATATTTGATCTTGCTTTAGAGCAGGGGTCGANTCAGCTCGCGTGCCGCCTTCGGCACGCGTGCCATAGGTTGCCTACCCCTGCTTTAGAGGAAAAAAGCCTTCCATCCTACCCCAAAAACCTGCTCTGTGGAACAGTGTAGGGAGCATACGCAGTAATCCAGTTAGCTCCCCCTTGTGGGAAAAGCAAGAAGAAGGGCTTGGAGACAAAACCAACATGTTGGGCATATCATTTTTGCTTTTCTTTGTTAGAACTCTAAGCAGAAATAGCTCTTCCTGCAGCAAGTCATCTTTCCCAGAGAGGAGAATCACTATCAGTCCAAGGAAAATCTTGAAAGAACTTAAGTATTTAATGAAACTAAAAACCAGTTTCAAACAAGCCATCCTTTTCAGTGAGACCCAGGGGACAAGGTTTGCAGTATGTGTGTGAAATTCACTCCACACACAGGGTCAGCACAATCTTCTGTACCACTTAAATCTCACTGAAAGCCCTTGTGTGCTTAGACCTCATTTTCAATTGTGTTAAGCAAAAGCCCTGCGAGATGCCATCTAACACTTTTAAAGTCCTGTTGTAGCCTAGTGTGGAGCTTACACCATAGCCGGCTAACATGGCTTCAAACTGGTTAGCCTGCATCATAATGCCTCTTTTCAATCTGTTAAGATAACTCAGTTGAAAAACACACCCTTTTTGCCTATTGAGACATACCCTCTGCGTGTGGTGTTCCACAGCACCATGCAAAATCCTGAAGTGTTCATTCCACAGGACCCCAATGCCTTTCAAGTGATGGCATTTTATAATACATAAAATATGTGCAGTGTGTACCTGAGAGAGTGGAACAGCTCAATGTATTTGCATAATACTTTACTGACATTCAAAGACAGTTTGTTGAAGGAGAGTTTTGATGCATATCAAATAGAAGGCTAAAAGGAAATATAACTGAGAAGGTGATGGAATAATAGACCTATATGCACTTCAGTGATAGGCAATTTGCCTGTCTTACTAAAGATATGCAAGGACTGTAGCCAATGCAAGATATTGTATGCAATTTGTTTTTTCACCCTCTGGGCCCACTTTTCAAATATAAGTTTCTGAATAGGATGTCCATACTCGCCCTGGCTATTCAAATTGATACATGAGCACATAAAATGGGTATTTATTTCCCTAAGTGCTGCTTTTAGAATTCAGATACAGGATTTAATGATGCTCCATGCAGTTATTGAGCATCTAAAATGAAACCCAGACTTTGTCTGAAGCACCTGAATAAAACAGCTGGTAAATGTTTGTGCTCTAGGTTGTATTAATGAATGCTATATTAAGACTGTGCAAAACACTTATTAAAATGTTAGTATAGTGATCACTGACACTTTACAGACTCCACAGGGACTCAGCCAAATTAGGAAAAGCACACTCCGGTGAGTATCTATACAGGACTGAACTTAATGGAGAATCTAAGGTAATATCATTGACAATATCAAACGTTGGCATTTTAGGCTTTTTGCAGGCCGTATCATCTCTTCTACCTTCATAGGATGAAAACCCCACAGATCCTCATCAGGGAGTGCAAAAGTGGGCAGTGCCACCTCTGTGGCATCCACCCTATATCTTGTGGAAGCTCTTCTGTGGGAATAGGTATCTGCCTATAGGATGGGGTGGGCTGGGTCAGAGGTGGTGTAGAGTGGAACTGGGGAAGTCAAGCATCATTCTTCCACCACTAGCCCCAGGGAGATTCCAGAGCTAACTTAATATACTCACAGAGTCAGTGTTAACTTTGCTAAGCACCGCATCTGTGATGTAGGAACCTGTCTGAGGGGGAGTTTTGAGGGAAGGTATGGGCTGCAGAGACTTGGCAGCATGGTTGTCCTGCAGTAAGAGGTAACCTTCCTTAAATAACACCTCTTATTAGTTGCTTTCCCCCTAATGTCTTCTCTTCTGGATCTTTAGCATATAGATTACACAAATTTATATTCCCTCAGATTCAAAAGTGAGCAAAATTCAGACATGAAGTGTAAGAGGTATAGGCTACACCTCATTAACTGGGTACGCGTCTAAGGGGAGTTTAAGTTGGTGTGGCTCAGGCTGAGGTGCCCAGTGAATTTTGCCCAATATAGCTGCACAAACCTAATTTGGGAGACAGTTAACTAAATATCTACATAAGAAGCAGCAACTTTTAGTCCAATTGAAAACCCACTCCGTTGGTTTGTTTCTAGAACTACTCTGGCTTCATGATTATTTAGAAGTTAGTAAAATAAATACTATAATACAAGACGAATTGTAATATTTTAACCAACCCTGCTTGAATCATGCATGCTTTCTGGAAGACCTTTCCAATCTTTATGCTTCATCCAGCATACCATGAGTATTCCAAACTTCCTTTAAGTCACTGGGAATTTGGGGTATGCAAGTAATGCAGAATTGGGTTTTTTATTGTCACCAATATATTTGAATAGAAAAATCTCTCCTTTCTAACAGAATTCTGTTCCTTCCTGATTCATTCATTAACACTATAAACAGATATATGTGATTTTGCAGTTTCTAAGGCCAGGTCTATACTAAAAAATTAGATCGACTCAGCTACATCGCTCTGGGGTATGAAAAATCCACACCCCTGAGCGATGTAGTTAAGCCGACCTAAGACCCAGAAGAATTCTTCCGTCAACCTCACTACTGCCTGTCATGGAGGTGGATTAACTACAGCAATGGAAGAACCCCTCCCGTTGCTGTACTAAGTGTCTACACTGAAGCACTACAGTGGCACAGATGCAGCTGTGCTGCTATAGTGTTTTAAATGTAGACATAACCTTAGGTCTCAGTCCTCCAAGGTGCCGAGTGTCCTCAACTCCCACTGCAATCAAGTTGCCTTAGAGAAGAATGTG
Organism: Platysternon megacephalum; assembly: GCA_003942145.1. Taxonomy (NCBI): domain Eukaryota; kingdom Metazoa; phylum Chordata; order Testudines; family Platysternidae; genus Platysternon; species Platysternon megacephalum. The sequence continues at coordinate 5,914,260 of QXTE01000101.1, forward strand.
GATTTGGGAACACTCAGCATGTCTCAGGAACCCCATAATGCCTGGCAGGATCAGGCACAAGTATTGGAAGAGCAATATCACTGAAGGATTGATGAGGAAAGATGAAACTTCCATTTCCACCAAAATTCCTGAGAGATCAATAACAATGTGAAAGGAATTATAGAAAAAGTATGTGATGGAGTAATTGCAATTATGGTATATATTTCAGCAGAATCAACTCAAAGAATTAGCTTAATCCTAAACATTACTACCATCATAAGGGATATTCTTTCCATTTCTAAACCCTTTAAGGAACTTACTGTTTCTGAGTCTGTAAATAATTTATTATCTAGCTGATTAAATATACAACAGTGATGCCATGCCTTAAATGGAAAAGCAGCTAGACATTTCCTCTTTACTTTTGCCATGTAGTTTACATTTTTGTTTTTTCTAATGTAGTCAATTTAAACAGAGCCACCATCATTCTCTCTCTTCCAAGTTGTTTTATTTCTTTTTAAGCAGAATTGGTAGGATACTGTTTAGAAACAATCTATGCCTGTTCCTATTGTTTATGCTGAAAAGACAGAGCTCTCATCATGTTCTGTGCAACACCTGTGAACTATTGAGATGAAGAAACTAAATTTGCGTCTGAGAGATGTGATTACTTAGACTGTAAGCTCTTTGTGGCAGCATCTGTCTTTTTGTTATCTGTTTGTACAGTGCCATTGTGATTCATGAGTAGGGTTCCTAGGTGCCACTGGACAACATATTAATAATAATGTGAAGTAGATAAACTGGTAAACAAATGCTCAGTTTTGTGAATGATGCCTTTCATACTTCTGGGGTAACTGCACCACCTCACAGAATGGCGCCAGTATATGCCATTCACCCCAGCGGGTGGTACTTCTCTGGATTTGTTTACTGGTCCCAAGGTCTGCAATAAGTTCTCCCACCTCACTGATTTGAGTTCCTGAATGGGGTTTAGTAATAATCCCTAGCCAGCCATCATACAGTCCCTCACAAATATGCAGATAACCTTATTCTCAAAGATATGCCTGTGTTTGTCATATATGTTACAATGACACTTCAGGAATGAGGTTGAGATCCTAAGCCCCCAGAAGTTTAGTCAATGACTCCGTTGGGAGCAGCATTGGGCCCTAAAGCATAATCTGTGTTTTGTGATTGCACAGGGGAAGATGAGAAAAAAGTTAGGGATTAGGGATGCTTAGTAGCTATTCTTGTCACGTGTCAGCTACATTTAAGTACATTAGTTACTATAAAGAAAACAGACTACTCAGAATGGGGAAAGCTGCAAATTTTCCTGCACTTACAGTCAAAAGATTATTGGGAAGGCTTGAATGCTGCAAAGTAGGTGGGATTATTGCATCGATTGCTAATGGACATTTTCAACTACATAAATTTTGCATCTCTGCTTTTCATTGAAATCAGTTTGTTGCATTTTCCATCTGAAAGTAACTACTGATGTTTGCGCCCACATGGATATATATTGTGGCTTAAATTTTAACAAGCGATTAGTGATATCAGGTGCCCAATTTTTGGGTGTCCACTTCAAAAACGGCCTGGTGTTCAGCACGTGGGCACTGTGGATTTCTGACAATCAGGCTCCTTTTAAAGTGGCTGAAGCTGAGCCCACAAAATTACCTTGTCGTTTTTGAAAATTTAAGCTTATGCATAAAAAAAAAAAAAAAGGGTTTGTTCCCCAGTTCTTTTACCAGTCTGAGAGAAGGGAAGATTCCAACTGTTGCTCAGTGCCCAGAAATTACTTTGATGTTAAAAAGAGGAATATATTTCCAAAGAAAAAAATTAAAAAATTGCACAACTTATTTCAAATCTGTCAGTCAATTTAAAGGATGTGTGTAATTCCCTGAGACACTGGAAATGGACTCCCCTCCTGGTGGTCATAGTAAAGGTTTCCATGAGGACAGACTGAACCTTCTCTGACTTGACAAAAAGGCTGTGACTCTATAGAAAGCTTTTGGGTTTTATTCTTTTTAAAATATTTTAAAGTGTAGCACAGACATGTCTTTTGGAGCCTAAGCATCAGATGGAGACTTCCATAAATACAGGCACTGAAAATGCAGGAAATATTAGGATGTGTATAATGAAATTAATCAGCACATTTGCATTGATCTGTATTTTCTTACAGTCCAGTGAGTGTTTCTTTAACTAAATCAATATTATGATGATATGGAATATTAAGCCATTTTGTACTCATTTCTGTGTTTGTCAGCTTATTAATGGCAAAGTGATTACCTTCTATGAGGTTTGTGTAGGATAGAAAAAATTGTTACAGTTACCAATGGTGAACTGCTCTATCACAGTGTCTTACACAGAAACAGAAGTATTTCCACAAGGAAATAGTTATAAAGCTTTTATTGAATAATTTTCTACAAAGTCATGACTAGTATTCATGTGGAATTTGGAAGTTAGGTATGGTGATAAATGTTTTACCCCTTTAAAGGAGTTCACTGGTATTGTTAGGATTATTCTTGCAAATGCCACATTGTACCATGGAACTTTGTTGTGGTAGTTAGAGGTGAAGAGGACTGAGCAGGAGGTGGTGTACACAGAGTATGTGGTGCTCCACCTGATCTCTGAGTAGCACAATGGTCCCAAAGGATTGCTGCAGCTGGTATAATTTAGAGCAGCCTTTAGGAGCTGATTTGGTTCCTGCATTGCCCAGAATCTGGGTAGTGGAAAAGGTAGCTTAGAACCACCTCTCCCCCACTGTGCTAAGTTAGGATCTTGCCTGCTATGTTTGAGTTGGGAGACCTCTGAAAAATATTTTTCAGCTAAAGGAAAAGCTACACATTGAATCTTTCACTTTAATATTAAAGGAGGCACTTCAGTGAGTGTAGCCTGTCAAAGGGCAATTGCTACTTAGGGAAAAGTCTGAAATGTGATTACAAAGACTGAAGTCTGTACAATCAGTTTACACAGTGTGCAAATTCTAAAGCATTGCTAAACTTTTGTAATTTTTTAAAAATAACGACAAGTGTTTGGAAAAGTGAAAACAAAAAATTCACCAGTTGTAAAAGCTGCTACTTCTACTTTCTCCTATAACTTCAGAAAGCAGCGATGTGTTTCAATGATGATTGTTCTGTAATAGGCCTGTGCCTACATAATATAAACAAACATATATATATCATCACATACTGTCAGGAGTAGAGAATGGTCAGGCAGCTCAAAACCTTAGTGAAAGTTCTTGCTATTATTGATAGAGAACTCCCCACTAGAGAGAAAGTTAGATATGTCAGGACTCACAACACTTGGAGGTAGTGCCTTGTAGAAGATCTCACATTTTGCACTTAAATACTGTTTTATTTGCTGGAGCTGATGAGCTGCAAACAGATTTCTGTTTCAAATGTTACAGAAATGGTCCTTTTAGAAATGCTTAGAGATTGATAGGTAACTGAACAGGTTAGGGGACTTCTGATTGCTGTTTGGAAGTGCTTGAATAGGGCAAATAAGAATTCTGATATATATACCCCACAGTCACAATTAGCAGAACAATTAACCATCTCTCAGCACAAAGATTAAACCTTCCCCATGATTTAAAGCTGACACACTAACTTTTGACCCACATTTGGACAGATTACAGAAACTAGACACAGCTACATTGGGGTAATAGTATCTTGACTCAGTTTTGATGGGAGTGTGTGTATTTAGATATCATACCACATGTGGGAATTATTTATAATGAACTTGACTCACCAAAACCAAACACAATGAAAGTTCAGCCAGAGGAGTGAGTGTACCCAAACCCATCTCTGTTTTGGAGCTGCTGAGATTTCACAGGAGTATAGGCCACACCAGGTATTTGAGGAGGATGGCTGATGTAGACTGGTTCAATTCAACTCACCTGTCCCTTCAGTCCATTCTCTTCTTTGTCCTTTTGAGACAAAGATTTTGGAGCTGGCTGTCGAGGCCATAGGAACTGTCCATTTCCTTGCATCTCCTCAGAGGAGGGAAAATGGGGACTTTTCTTCCCAGAAGAGAAAGAGTTAAACCAAGATTCTTATTCACTCTCCTCTTCCATAAACATCTCAGGCCGTTAAGCAGTCAGCAGAATAAATAGTAATTCTGATCATTCTACTTGCCAGTCCACAGTTGGCACATCCAAGAGAATGGCTGCCTATTTGGCAAGTTCTCAGTGTCCCAGTCCAGGCCTGCGTGATCCCATGGTAATGCTTAATCCTTTATAGCAATGTTGCAAATCTGAATAGAGAAGAGGCTGCTGGCTGTGCATTTAGGCCCAGCACAAGTACAAATCGTGCTCATGGGAAGGAGGCAGAGAGGGAGTGGAGCCAGAGTTGGACCAGAGACAGAGGGGGAAGGAAAAGTCTGACATATTTCTAATGGAGCTCAAACATCAGGTCAGCAAGAAGTGCCAATAGGGCATATTGGCTATACCAGTTTAATTCAATCCCTGAGACTTGGAGCTAGATCACAAACCTCATGTGAATATTTGCTCTCCAGGACAATAACAGAGATAATGCCAGGAGCGCCACCAGCTTTTTCGCCGCCCTAGGCAGTGGAAGGTCCTGCCCCAAAATTCCGACGACGACCGGGACGCCGGCGCCCCCCAAATGTTCGCACCCTAGGCGACCGCCTAGGTCGCCTAATGGGTTGTGCCGGCCCTGGATAATGCAGAACATCTAATTTTCCTTCTGCGTGCTGCAGGGAAAGCTAGATTTAATAAAAGAAGAAAATTTCAGCCACCAGAGATGGGCAGAAGGGATTAGGCACCTATGTTTTACTTGTCTCTGTAATTCTGAGGACTCCTGTGAAAGCAGTCTATAGGCTTTCTGATACATACTGCTAAATAAGTCAACCTTTGAGTTTTGAAACTGAACAGTTTTCATTTTCTACAACCATTTGAAATGATTTTGCCAAATTAAAAGTCTCCCTTTGTACATAAAACTAGTATCATCATAAAGCCCTGAGTGAAAAATTAAACAGCTACAGCAGTAAAGTTACAAGATCACTTACAGCTGATTATCACTAACAATTAAATAAGGAGTCAAATTTCACCTTAACACACACAACTCCAGTTGACTTTAGTGGGAGCTACAGGCACATATCTGAGGAAAGAATTTGGCTCTGTCCGGTTTCTTAGAGTTAATATACTTTAAAATATGTCAATGGCTTTGGTTATTTTGTCAGAAAATTTCACACAGGACATCAATTGTCTGGTACTCTTTGTATCTGTACATGCAAAGATAATTAATCATTTCCACCACTAAAAAGTTCCCTTTGTGAGGAATCCATAGAGATACAATTACAAGCAGTTGCAGAAATATAAAAATAGAAAGATAAATCAGAAAGTGAGTCACATCTCAGCAATAACCCACATTCCTTGGCTGGTGTACAAGCAAGACTGAAAGTGCTAATAGCTGCAGTAGAGCTAATATACAGAACTGACATCTTAAGGAAAGATAAATCAGTGGATGTAATCACAAGGAACTGCTGCATGTAGACAATCAAACTGCCTTGGAGCAGAGGGATAAGATTCATGAAACTATTACAGTTATGCACTGATTTATTGCAATTTAACGGAATAAAACAGTTTTACTAACTGAAGAGATGAGTACTCAAACAATAATAATTACTAGCATTTGACTTAGAAAAGTTTGCAAATAACTACCTTTGGGTTGAATAATGAACTATAAGCCACAAGCAAGGGGTAGTGCATCGTTCTGTTGTCTCTGGAGCAGAGTGGGAGGCAGACTGTTCTTGAATCACATTCTACCACTTCCTACTGGTCTCCCCTGTTCCAAGGGGGAAATGCCCAGCCCTAGGCCTAAACCTAGCACAGCCTACTTCCCCTAGCGCACTAGTGTAACTCTGCAAGCCGGCACATTGTGTGAGGCAAAGCCAAGGCTCTGCTCTGTCCCTAACCACTCCCACCCATCTGCAGGGAGCAGGGGAATGTGGCAGGGCTGCAGAGCCTACTCTCCCCTTTTTGTACCTGTGGAATAAAGAGTCATCACAAGGGAGTCAGGAGGTGACATACACCCAGTGCTTAATTTGTGCCAGGACTTGCCAGGGCTGAACCCCGGCACTTCAAGGCTTGGCAGTTCACAGCCCCAGCATCTCTGGGCTTGCCGTGTCAGTTATGAAAGTAAAAAATTGCTTGAGCTCTGGCCTCTCGTTTATTACAAATTAAGCACTGCTTTCACCCACTTACTCCATTGTGTAAGCCAGGCCACAATTTAGCCCACTATGTCGAAAAAAGACCGTGGCTAGAGCTCTGGCGTGGAAGAAATCTGTACCCGAGCTTTCTTCATTACAACAGTTGGGTTAAGGCAAATTAAGCACTGGTCATGGCAGTAGTTACAGTAGATCAAGAGAAGAAGGAGCGCTCACCTCGCACCGATGGGACATCTGAGAGCCCAAAAGCTCCCTAGGGAGGCCCCAGTTGCTCTCACTTCAGATTCTTCCATCTGCTTAATCCTCATTTCACCAGTCAGTGAAGACGCATAAAAGAGGGAACTGAACTTCAGAAGCCTGCTGTGACCTACACCAGCCTGGGCCTAAGGCATACAACTGACCCAATAACCAGGGAACCACAATCAGCTCTGTAGCTGCCCCCTCTGTGAGCCACACCCAACGATCACTGGGCACTGCTCTGGAGATAGGCCCCAGTGTTACATAGTCTGGGGAGAGAACAGTTGCAAATAATGAATATTTTTAACATAGCTTTTAATGGGATATTTTAAGATAAAAAACTTATTGTTAAAGCACAGGATATTTTGGTGAAACCTTTTGTTATTCTGTGCCATGAAAATGCTCATAAGATTCAACCTGGGAGATACACCATAGTTTCCTTGAGGTGATTTCTTTGCTGCCAGAAGCCTTAGCATTGAAGCTGTTTAAATATATGAAGCATAAGCTAATGTATAACTTTGAACCCAATTCTACCACCCTTCTTCCCATTGAGTAGTACTTGCATCTGGGGGCTTCTTGAGACTAAGGATGGCAGGGCTTGGCAGAATGATAAAATATTTTCTTCAACATTTTTTGTCAACTGCATCTATTTAAGTATCTGCATTCTGTGGTATGGCTGATTGAAAACTGCAAGACTGAGGATCAATCCAAAAAGTGCAGCTTTCTTTAATGGAAAAACAGATCCTCAAAACTATTTACCTACAAAAGTTTTATTGGCCTTTTGATTTCCAGGGGATTTACTTTAGTAACTGCAATTTACACAAAAGGGTATTATGCATGAAAATCATCTACATATCAATGGAAGAAACTCCCCCCAAAATGATCTTTGTCCTCATTTTTCAACTGATTTTAAAAGCTATTGGAAGTACACTATACTGTATATTCCTTTAAGACAGCTGAAATTCGTATAATTAATTGTCTAATGCCATGTGCTTGAAAAGGAAGTTTGCACAATGAACAGAAGTGCATGCTGTTATATTTCAGTTTATAATGAAACTTGCAACATGCTGTCACCATATTAAAAATGTAAACCTTCAAATCATGGTGTGACTGTTGCTAAATACTGTGTATCTGGCAGCAACATATGCCAGCAGGATTCTCCAAAAACAACAGTCCTCCTTTAATTGGGTTTCTAAGTAATTTTTAATGGCTTGTTTGTTTGTAGTAGAACTAGACAATTAAATGGGTTGAGAAATGGAGAATAGTGCAGAGAAAATAGATGATCCATGATCAGTTGTTCATCTATGCAGGGAATTACATGGGAATACATATGCCTGAACCAGGAACAGCTGGTGGTGTTATTTTGATGCAAAGCGCTTCTTTAGTAGCCTATTAAGGTGTTGTTTTGATATTACAAACAATATGGCTCCTGCGGTTGTAAAGATGCACTTTTTGCGTTAAGTTCCGGTACATTAGTTTTCATTTAAAAAAATGTCTTTGCAGTTGGAGAAACCCATTTTTAGCACAAGTTGCTTTAGCAACAAGACTAATTGCAAAATGCCATTGTCCTGAGTAGAACAGCTTTATTATTTGCTACATTAGTTTGGTCACTAGCACAAAACAAGCTTCATTTCTTCAGAGATTATGTAATTTTCTAAGCGAATTAAGATGACATCAGAATATTTGTCTACAAATAAGAAAACATAAGAACTAGGGTCAACATTTCCAAACCTGAGTACTTAATGTTAGGCTCCCAAGCTCATAGTTAGACACCTAAATAAAAGTGGCTTAGTTGTCAAAAGATGTTGAGCACCAGCAGCTCCCATTGAATGCAATTAGATTTGTGGGTGCTCAGCTGTTATGAATATCAGGCCACATGAGTGCCTAAATATGATTTTAGGGGCATAACTTATGATACCCAGGTTTTGAACTTCTGTCCTAAAACTATGAGGGGAACTATTGAGAACTGAAAGTACAGTTGCCTTTTATGCCTGCATAGCCAGTGCCATAAAGGGCCAACAGCTCCTGAAGGTTGCCAGCCCAGAATAGGAAGAGAGAGGACCCACACCCACTGCTTATCAGTGTGATATGCAACCACCTGTGGTGGTGGGAAGATGGGTAGCCTTCTGCTGATCCTCTATCTACCCCTATTGCACCCATGAAGGTTGCTGCAGCAGTAGCCCTCTCAAGGCAGGTAAGAGAAGAGATGGGAGAACTGGGATTCTGGGCCCTTAAAATCCCAGTTATCTTTGAGGACCTTGTAGGGCAGGCTCTCTATCTTCAGTTGCCCACACAACTACCTTGGAAGTATCATTGCCTCAAAAGGCCTTTCCTCTTGCAACTGACAGCTCAATTGTAGAAATGTCAGCTTGCTGTGTCACTTGTGCAACCCATCCCACCTTCTCTTCCTGCTGATCACTCAGTCAGTGGAAACCTGTCCCTAACCTTTCTCATACAGATGTCATTCCTCAGCTAGGGTAGGGAAGACTCCCAGATGCTGCCTAAAGAAAGAAGTCAGTGGCTATATAGCACCCCTGCTCACACTCAGGCTATGACTAGTGTTTGTGGGCACAGAGCATGCATGGCCTGGAGCCCAGCTACCTCTGTCCCATGGAGCTGGCCCACATACAGTTCAGTAGTAGTCTAAATTATCATTTTGGACAACTCGAGTCACAACATGGGGCCAAAACCTATCCTCCGACGTGCAAGCCCCAGACCTAGAAGATTTAAAGCAAAAAGCAGCTCTCTGCTCCCCTACAAGAGAGAGGGGGAAGCCAGCTCTGGTAAGCTTCATGTACATACTATGATTTCGCCTCTGTGCAGTTCTGTATAGTGTCATGTTGTATTACGGCATTTGGGTTCTTTTGGAAAATGATTCCAAGTGTAAATATATGTAGGAAAGGGAGGAGAAACAGCCTGGGGAAAGGAGTTCACCCTGAGCTGTCAAGTAGTGGACTCTAACTGTGTAGGAGCCCAAATTCAAAAAGAGAAGCAGAGACTTTATCAGAGACCAGAGACCGCTGGAGAGAGCAGAGACCCTGGACCAGGGTCTTGCTTTTCCTTTGGGTTTCTTCCCCAGATTTGCAGCTTGTGTGGAGCTGACTTTGTAGAACTTGACCTGGCAGTGGCAGGCCTAGTGGATGTACTTCCCTTGCCTGCAGCAGACGGGCTAAGAAGAGCTGTCTCAAGGTGCCCACTTGGCCATTCTCAGGGCCGGCTCCAGGCACCAGCTGACCAAGCAGGTGCTTGGGGCGGCCCCTCGGGAGAGGGGCGGCACATCCAGCGATTCGGCGGCAATTCGGCGGAGGGTCCCTCACTCCCGCTCGGAGCGAAGGACCTCCCGCCGAATTGCCGCCGCAGATCGCGATCGCGATTGCGATCGCGGCTTTTTTTTTTGTTTGTTGTTTTTTGTTTTTTTTGTTTTGCTGCCTGGGGCAGCAAAAACCCTGGAGCCGGCGCTGGCCATTCTGAATCTAAATTGATTTGTGAGTGAGATGTAGATGGGTGGGGGGATTGTTTTGTGAATAAGCATTCTGGGCTGTAACAATCTGGGCAATTAATAACTGGAACTGTGGGGTTGGCTGTATCCCCAAACACAGTGCTCGGGGTTTGCTTATGTCATTAGATGTTTATCTTGTTTTTCCCAAACAAAAGGAGTTGCCTAAGGATTCCTGTGTGCTTGCAAGCAGGAAAGAAACAGCTGTAAAGGTGACCAGGCAGGATCAAATGTGAAGTTCCTAAAAGCTGGGAGCAGAAAAGGTTTCATATGGGAACATGATCCAGTCATTTCATTTATTTTAAATGGAACTCCTAGGGTATGTCTATATGTACAGTGCTGCAGCGGCGCAGCTGTACTGATACAGCTGCACCGCTGCAGCTCATGTGTGGAAGCCGCCCTATGCTGAGGGGAGAGAGCTCTCTTGTTGGCATAAAAAAATCAACTCCACGAGCAGCGTAAGCGGTATCAGTGGGAGAAGCTCTCCTGCCACCACAGCGCTGCGCACACGAATGCTTATGCCAGTGTAACTTATGTCGCTCAGTGGGGTAGAATATTCACACCCCTGAGCGACATAAGTTTTGCCGACTGGCTGTAGTGATGGGCTATGTCTACACTACAGCCTTAGACTACATTGAATGTGGCCCTTCCTACTATTAACAGTACCCAGGAGAAGGGCTACACACTGAAGTCATTTAGGTTATATAGGTGTAAGTGAAGGAAGAACTACAGGTAAGCATATTGCAAGTGAACAGCTGTGTAAAAGTAATAAGTGCTAGGGAAATGAAGTGAGGTTTGCTTCAGAGATGCCATGGAGGTGGTAGGTACATGCTTATGTTGGTACTGAAAATTATCTGATCAAGTATGACCTTACCTTTGCAGCATTCTGCACCACATCTGTAGCATGAGAGAGGACCTCCCTGCCTCCTCCACTACCGTCATCAAAATATCAGTGGGAGAATAAATAAAATAAGAGCTGTAAATGGAAAAAAAAGTTGCTTAACTGAGCTACAGAGGAGGAGGAGATGGCTTATAATCTTCTCATCAGTTCCCAGTGAAGGATTTTACAATTGAAAGTACTGTAGGTAAATAGTGGTTGGGAGGTCTTAAATTGCTGCTGCACAGGCAGCCTGCCATCTTAAAACTGTCACTTTTCCTCCCTCAATGCCTCTCTTCCCTCCCCCATATTGCTCTTTGTTATTTATTCCTCGGATTAATATTCCCCATTCCCCCAATCCCACATGTAGGGATTTGTTATTGCTGTTGTAATTCAGTGATTGGTCCTGGTTGGGTTGAGAGCTGACTGACAGTTGTAACAGTCATAGAATCATAGAATATCAGGGTTGGAAGGGACCTCAGGAGGTTATCTAGTCCGACCCCCTGCTCAAAGCAGGACCAATCCCCAGACAGATTTTTGCCCCCGATCCCTAAATGGCCCCCTCAAGGATTGAACTCACAACCCTGGGTTTAGCAGGCCAATGCTCAAACCACTGAGCTATCCCTCCCAAAAAGGCTTAGACCTGATCAGAGAAACTTCAGCTGAACCACATTCCACTTGGACATGTTTTGACATTTTCAGAATGAAATATTTCAACTTCTTGTTTTGAAAAGACAATGTAATCTTTTTTATTTTAATATAACAAGTCAAAATTGAAATGAAACATCTAAATCAACCTGAAGCAAACGTTTGTTTGAATTTTCTATGGGAATTTTTCAGTTTTTGCTCATATTTGGAACAAAGCCAATTTTTAAAAATCCGTCATGAAACAGAGCTTCTGTCCTCTGAACTCTGACAAACCCAATCAGAATATGGCTTTGGTCAACGTATACATCCACACTTCAAGCTGGAGGTGTAATTTCCAGCTTCAGGAGACATATAGAGCTAGTGCACTTTCTTGGGTGGGGTCCACGGCTGTGTCTATGAGCTAATTTGCATAGGCAAACTCTCCTTGAGCTAGCACACTAACAATAGTAGTGTAGCTGCAGTAGCATGGACACAGTGAGCAGCAGCACAGGATAGCTGCCCCAAGTACATACCTGCCCGGACCCTATGGATACGTACTTGGGGCGGCCAGCCTGTATTGCTGCTTGCCGCTGCCTCTGCTACCACAGCTGTACAGTGCGGCTTCAGGCTCAGTGCTTCTACCTGCTACCATAATTCAGTTAATAACAACTCCTTTAAAACAAAGGTATGGAAACAGTTATACCCTATCACTGCTGCCGTCTTCCCCTCCTTTCCACAGCGGGGGTGGGTGGGGGGGCTGTTGTTCACTTTTGAAAGAAGAGAGATTTTCTCATTTTGAAAGTGAGGCTGTGACTCATGTCCCAGCTCCCCTCTCTGCAGCCCAGGAACTACTACTTCTTTTGTGTGCCAAGGGAGATGATTAGCAACGTTTGAAGAACCAAGTCCAGATTAGTGAGCCAGTGGGTAGCTTCAGGAGTGATTTGGAGATGCCTCTGGCAAATGACTGAAGCGGACATGGATTTATAACGTGGTCCATAGTTTGCAACTAATGTCCACATTGACAAGATGCATTGTCTCATCTTCCAAAGGTGTAAGACATGACAGCATCTATCATGCAGTGTTCTAAAACGATTCAGCGTATGCCGTTGTTTCCTGGGTAGGTTGAAGCCTGGAAGTTCATTGATCAGGTGTTTGTTTGGGACATTTGCAATATCCCAGAATACTTTTCAGCGTGCCCCAGGATTGAATGAGGACAATTTAAGAGCCTTAGCCTGATCTCGAAGAGACTTGTGAGATTTCAGATGTGTCTTTAGAACCTTCTGGAAGTCCTCATGAATTGGTAAGTTCAGGTTGGCCATGGTTTGATTGTACGCATGAGCTGTGTGTCTCTCTGGATCATGAGAGTGGGGTTGGGGGTGGGGAGAGTCTACGTGCCAGAGTGGACAACCTTTGAACAGGAACCACCAGTGGGAATGAAGCTCTCAAAGGCTTTGCCTCTCTTATAGGGAAGGAGCCTCAACCATGCTCCTCCAGCCTTCACTGCCATCTTCTGTTCAGGTGGACGTTTTACAGCTGTAACTCTCACACACTACTCATTAGTAATGCTATTGCCTGCCTCTCCCCCAAAGCAGGAAAGGGAACACACACACAGCTGCCTGATGCCATTGATAACCCTGTTTTCTTGTATTCAACCCTACCTAGTATTATTGTTACTATTATAATTATTTTCATTGTTATGCACATCCATGACTACAGGAACAGACTATTCCAGCTCTGTCCATCCCTTGATGACACCACAAGTCCTGTGTCAGGCCCACCTTGTCCACCCAGGATACTCTGCTCATCCCAGACCCCATTTTGTCCCCTCGATGACCATTTTAGGCTGCCATGTGGCATAAAGCAGCTGCAGTGAAAAGGAGAATCAAGCCCCTTGTTTCTGTTTCAGATCCATGACAAAACTTTGCCTCTTTCTTCATGACTATGTAGTTTTCTGAATAGTCTCTTGGGAGGGACTTTGTCAACTTACTTGGGCTTGCAAAAAGCCTTTGTCAGCTGGTTTCCCTGTATCTGCTGTTTTGATGACATGGTCAAATCTTTTTAATAGGTTAGTGAGGCATTTTCCCCCTCCTCCCTGCAACAGGGACACAGCAGCAGCAGGAACCAGCTCCATCCAGCTCTTCATATCACCAGCCCCACCAGAATTGACAGGGGATGCTGAGCACCCTAGAAGGGGACCAGGTCTTTGCTCCTCAAGCTATCCTGTCCCTCCTCCCAACAGGGACAGAGCAGCAGCAGGAACCATTCCAACCAGCTGCATCAGCCTTTAGGAAATTCCAACTAGTACAGACAGCTGCAGCCGGGGTGAAAGTAGAAATAGGGACTTACCGGTATGGGGCTGGGTTCGGGCCGGCTCTGGCCCCCAGAAGGGGCGGGGCCTTGGGCAGAAGGGGTGGGGATGGGGGGATCAGAGCCAGCCCCGGCTCGCTCTGTACCGGTAAGTGCCCTCCTCCTCCCCCGCTGGGGTAGCAGCGGCAGCCGGGGGCTCCGGCAGCAGTTTAAAGGGCCCAGGGCTCGGCCGCCGCTACTGCCCCGGGCCCTTTAAACCGCTGCCGGAGCCCCCGGCTGCCACTGCTACCCCAGGGCTCCAGCAGCAGGGCTCCGGGGGCTATTTAAAGGGCCGTGGCCATAGAGGCAGCGGGAGCCCCGGGCCCTTTAAATAACCCCCGTAGCCCCGCCGCTACCCCAGGGCTCTGGGGGTTATTTAAAGGGCCGGGGCTCCCGCTGCTTCTACTGCCCTGGGCCCTTTAAATAGCCGCCAGAGCCCCGCCGCCGCTACCCCGGGGCTCCGGGGGCTATTTAAAGGGTCAGAGTGGTAGAAGCAGGGGAGTCCTGGGCCCTTTAAATAGCCCCCAGAGCCCTGGGGTAGCGGCGGGGCTATGGGGGCTATTTAAAGGGCCCGGGGCTCCCGCTGCCACTATGGCCCCGGCCCTTTAAATAGCCCCCGGAGCCTACTCCAGGGCTCCAGCAGCGGGGCTCTGGCGGCAATTTAAAGGGCCTGGGGCTCCAGCTCTTGCCGGTACGCCGTACCGGGGCATACCAGCTTACTTTCACCTCTGGCTGCAGCACATCTCAGCAACATCTCAGGAGCACATCAGACTTGTCATCTGCTCCCTACACTGGCTTCCCATTGCATATCGAGTCAAGATCTCCATCCTTATCTTTAAGTTGCTCAATGGCCTTGGCCTCGCATATCTAAAAGATCACGTAAAGCTCTGGGACGAAGACCATGGCTGACAACTGTGCATCTCAGGCATGATGGATCTCTACCATCAGGGTAAAGATCATCTGTGCAGGAGACAGAATTTTTATGGGGGTTCAGTCAGACTGTGCAATGAACTCCCCCAGGATGCTCAAGTGTTTTGTCTGGAGGCTAAGAATTGAGCAGGGAGGGGTGACAGGCAAATTGGGCTGACAGGAAAAGGGAAAATCAAGGCAAAAGTGAGCTGGACTGGGAAAGCACATCTGCCAAGATTGGAGTAAAAATGAATAAGATTTCAGAAATTATGTGTGAGATAATAAAAATCAAATTGAAACACACTGCAAGTACCTTTATTCCCAGGAGATTATAAATTGCCTTAGAATGAAAGCAGAATGCCTGTCTCTAAAGGAAGTGGAATGGTAGGTCTACAGACAGAAATGAAGAGGGAAACATACAGAGATAAAAAAAGAAGAAATATAAATAGAAATATAGGAACAGCAAGAGAATGGAATGAAAGAGATAAAGGAAGAATGAAAAATGAGTTAAATTGAAGTATATACAGAACATACAATGCAAAAAATATAAAGCAGTAACTGCTTTCAGAAAAGAGTAGAAGGAGGACTAGAAAAAAAGAATAGAAACAAATAAAGAATAACACAGAAAAACTGTGAAATGGATGAGAGGGAAAGAACCATAAGGAAGCTGTAAATATGTGAAGAGAAATTTTATTTAGTATTAACATAAAATATTTATATTTATTGATTTATTTAAAAAAGTTTCTATCAGTAAAGGTTTACATTTCTTTGGATTCAGGCAGAACTAACCAGAACCTCAAGATTGGATGTTGGGAATAAAGAGTTGGAACTTTGTTAGTCTCTCTTAGTTTTGGTGCTTGCATATTAGTAACAAATCTACCCCACTTCTGGCACTGGGAGTGAGCGATTTTTCTGGGAATAAACTCCTCTTTGTTTTCAAAAGGAAAGATGCTTAGGCTCCATTTGCAATCTAGAAGAATAAATGAAAATGTTCACCTTGGTACAGAGAATCACAATTGTTCACAAATATTTAATTTTCTCCATGCTTCACAATGAAAAATTATCACTTAATATTTTAGCATGAGACTAGTAAAGACTGGTACATAAAGTGCACAATATATATAGTCTAAACTGTTATACATGGTGACTAATGAGCTATAACACTTTTTGTAGTAAAACTAAGCACTTTCATGACACCTGACATTTAGCAGGAAGAAAAATTAAAGGATTAGGTTAAGTAATGTAATTAGGGTACAGAATTAGGCCGGTACTGTAGAGTTCGGGATTTTCACAGACTATCTCTAATTCACTACATAAAAAAGATTGTTTAACTACAGGGAATATGAAATCAGAAAGTTTTAGCTTTAGCAATGAGTACAGTACTCTGATTTTGGCTAAAGAACCAACCTTACTAGCCTGACATTGCAAACATTTACCAATATTTAGTCTGAGTTTTTAAAGTCATGCAGTACCTACAGTTTAACCAGCAAAATGGCCCCCTTCTAGGAAGGAGGGTAGAATTTCATTCTTTACTTCCTTTGGTTCCACATTATTCTCTTCCTCTTCCATCATGAGCGGACAGGGTAGTTATGTGGTTTGCTAGGCTACAGCCAGACTGGCCTCAAGATTCAGCCAGTGGATTTTGCAAAGAGACTTATGAATCAATACTGTAATACTAGAAATCAAGCCAATTCCTTTCCACATCCCATCATCCTATTTATCCCCCTCCCTCAAGCTCATTCTCATTTATGTACATTTGTCAGCACTGAATGTGGTAAAAATGCCTGTGTAGTACATGGGTACTGCTATTACTGTTAATGAGCCTATGTGGCTAATTGGATGCAAATCAAAGATTCAGTGTTATCCTGTGGTTTGCTCATGGGTACGGAGATCCAAGGACCTAGGTTCATTACCAATTTCTGCCACTGACTTCATGTGTGAGCTTCAGCAAGTAACACATCTGTGCCTGTTTCCTTTTCTGAAAAAAATGGGTAAAGTAATGCTCACCCACCTTTTGTAAAGCTTTTGGGATCTTTGCATGAAAGGCACAATGTAAGTACACAATACTATTATTTTTTAAATAAGAAGTTTGAAGGCACCAGCATTTAATAAATAAAGGGTGGTCTTGTAGGATACAGCAGATGTGGGTTCAGTTCCTGGTTTAGCTACAGGCTTCCTGTGTGACCTTGAGTATGTCATGTTCGCTCTCTTTCTGCCTCAATTCCTCATCTATAAAATGGGGGTAATACTTCTCTGCTCCCCTCCTTTGTCTCTCACATCTACCTAAACATAAGCTCTTTGGGGCAGGGAGTTCTCTGTTACTATGTGCATGTACAGCATCTAGTACAGGGGTGGGCAAACTATGGCCCAGGAGCCACATCCGGCCATGTTTTAATCTGGCCCTCGAGCTCCCGATGGGGAGTGGGGTCAGGGGTTTGCCCCACTTCGGCACTCCAGCCAGGGAGCGTGGTCAGGGGCTTGTGCCTCACTCTGCGCAGCTCCCAGAAGCAGCAGCATGTCCCACCTCTGGCTGTGCCTCCACGTAGGAGCCAGAGGGGAGACATGCTGCTGCTTCTGGGAACTGCTTGAGGTAAGAGCCTGCACCCCAACCCCCTGCCCCAGCCCCGTTCCCCCTCCCACCCTCCAAACCCCTTGGTCCCAGCCTGGAGCACCTTCCTGCACCCCTAACCCCTCATCCCCAGCCCAGAGCTCCCTCCCGCACCCTGAACTCCTAATTTCTGACCCCACCCCAGACCCTGCATCCCAACCCCCAATTTCGTGAGCATTCATGGCCTGCCATACAATTTTCATACCCAGATGTGGCCCTCGGGCCCAAAAGTTTGCCCACCTGTTGATCTAGTATAACAGGCCTCAGTTTTGATCGAGGCCCTTAGTTGCTACTGTAATAGAAATACTAAATAGATTTCGTGGTCACTTTTACATTATTAGTTATGTGTTATTTATGTAGTGGAGCATTACAATTAAATAAAATATATTAATGAAGAGGCAAAAATAGTTGTTCTAGACATCAAATATAGGTCACGTAGTAGGGAGAAGGTTTGTAAATGCTCGACAGCTTCTAAGAATCCCCGTTAAGTTTTGTTATGTCCTAGTCCTATACTTGTCTTAATACTGCATTGAATTCAATAGAAAATTAACGATGGATTATTAAGAGATTATGGCAGCTCCGCAGATGGGGTGGACAATCCGCAGCACAACGTTAAAGACAGCCAAGCCCTTAAATTAGCATCATCCTTTAAAATAATTTATTCTGGTCTGTGAACAGATTTGAAAGACCCAAATATGGTGAGATAGATATCTAACTCCTGACACATTACAAAAGGGAGCATATCAGGTTTTGTGATTCTTAGAAAAGATTAAAAATAAATAAAGGCAAACATTTATATTAATCTTTTAAAAAATAACAAAAGCTGAGATCTTGGAACTAAACACAATGGCAAGCAGGTAAGGGCTGACCTTACCACGAGGCGAACTGAGGCGGCCGCCTCAGGTGCCAGACTGTGGGGGGGGCGCCACTAGGAGCCAGAATGTAGAAAATTGTGTCTGCTGCTGGTGCATATGTATTCTCTCTGCTCTAGATGCATAGAGATGGTGGAGTGCTGTGCTGGAGGAAGGAGGGCACAAGAGACATAACAGGCAGGCAGGAGAAAAGATGAGAGGGAATAACAGAAAGCACCAGGAGCTGCAGGGAGAGAGAGGAGGAGGAGCCTCTTATGTACCTCTCTAGCACCCCCAGGAGCCTGGACTGATTAACACCAGCTTCTCAGGGAGCTTCCTGTTTCCTGCTGCTTCCCTGAACCCACTTGAGGAGAACAGGCAGTTAACGGAAGTAGTAAGAGCCAGTTAGGCCCTTAAGACGCTGATATCTTCCCTCACTCAGGCCCTGCTACCAGCCTGCTTATTTGTCCCCTTCAATTGAGTGTTGAGAGCCACTATAGCTGGCACAGAACAGCAGTCATGAGTGAAAGAAGAAAACACCCCTCTCGGGCAGCATTCAGAAAAAGAAAGAAAGCAAAGGAAGCTTTTCTATCTAAGCAGGAAGGAGCTCTCCTGAGATACATAGACACAAATGTTCATGGTGAGCCTTCCCGCCCCAGTAAGGATGTGACTGCTGAGGAGATGCCTGATCTTCCAGTTAGTCAGAGTGCAGGTGACCTGGCAGCTACTGCAGCATTCATATCTCCATCTCCAATGGATGTAACCCTGCACATTCCTGAAGAAAAGTGTAGATCAGAGAAGAGTGTGGTGGAGGCGCAAGAAACAGCTGCTGCTGAGTTTAGTTCCTTAAGTCTAGATGATCCAGGACTGCGGACCCACTTGAGCAGTAGCCTGAGGGACTTCCTTGTACTGCATGGGCCACAACAAGTGAAACACTTCATGTTCCCCAAAGACAATGAAAATAGAAGTTTCCATCCAACACATTACTGGCATGAAATCCCCAATGGTGACAAAGTGGAGAGGCCATGGCTTATGTACTCAAAAACTCAGAATGCTGCATACTGTTTTTGTTGCAAACTCTTCCAGTCTAATGTTCCAGCCACATTGGGTTCTACAGGAACAAGGGCCTGGAAAAATCTGGCTAGAAATCTGGCATGCCATGAGAAGGCAGCAAATCACCAGAGAGCATTCCATAGGTAGAAAGAGCTTGAGAGGAGACTAAGGTTAAAGGCCACCATAGATGATCAGCATCAAGAGAAGATTGCATCAGAGTCTCTTTACTGGCAAAATGTTCTGAAAAGGCTCATTGCCATTGTGAGAATGCTTGCTACCCAAAACCTAGCACTGCGTGGCACTTCAGATCAGCTGTATGTGCCAAACAATGGAAACTTCCTTAAAATTGTGGAGCTGATGGCTGAGTTTGATGCTGTACTCCAGGAGCATCTAAGAAGAGTCACCACCCAAGAAATGTACACACACCACTACCTTGGAAAAACAATTCAAAATGAGATCATACAGTTACTGGCAACAAAAGTCAAACAGAAGATTGTGGCAGATCTGAAGTCAGCAAGATATTACTCTGTTATTCTGGACTGCACACCTGACATCAGCCATA